>VWZE01019665.1:38746-84512 GCA_013396675.1 Eubucco bourcierii
CTTTCCCTCTCAGTTTCAGCAGCTGGAACCTCAGCAAAACACAGACCTCTCAGTCCTTCACCAGAATTTAACTGGGCATTATGGCTGACTCCTAACATTCTGCTGTCTCTAATGTGTGCCTTAGGGTTCTTTGTTTAAGTCTAACCTGGATCAAATCAGTCCCAGTGAAAGATGAGATGAACAGAAGCACTCATTTCAGTTTCACACTCCCAGTGCAGAGCTCTGCAGCAGGATTTCCTAGACTCAGGATGGTCAGTGTTACCCTGGATGACTTGGTTTGTTCTCAGTTGTTCTAGGATCCAATTCCCTGCTTTTCTGTTTGAATTCTGTTCTGTACTACTGCACATAAATAACAGTGGAGCTGATCTTAGCTGGGGATCATTAAAAGAAACAGAATTGTCAGAGCTGGAAGTGACCTCAAGGATCATTCAGTTCCAACCCCCTGCCATGTGCAGGGACACCTCACACTAGACCAGGTTGCCCAGAGCCACATCCAGCCTGACCTTATCTGGAAGAAAGGTGGAGCTGGAAGTGGAGGAGTAACTGGTGTCACAGAGATGAAATCACAAAGGAGAACAAACCAAAGGAAGGGTTTTTTCTCCTTTTATATTGTCTTTCTCTCCACATAAGGTTATTTTTATGTGTACAATTACCAAAATAGAGGTTATCATATCTGTAAAACTTAGAGGAGCAATACCAACCTTAATTACATCATGAGGAATGCAGGAGCTTGTTTCCTTGAGTCTGGAAATGGAACTGTGACAGAGACCTCCTATCACTGCCATTAATGTATTGAAATTCTGCAACTGGTGGAGTTTCTGTAGCAAAAAAAAAAAAAAAACCAAAAAAAACCCCAATAAACAAACTCCCAACAGTATTTAGCAAAGGTTCAGGTTTTTCACTCAGCACATTCAAATTCTCTATTTCCTCCTGTCTTCCTCTAGTCTTCAAAGTTTTGTGTCACCATCCACCTGACTTCACTCATTCTGGCAATGAGCTGGGGCTTTACTGGGTGTAACAGGTACCTATTCCACTCTCATTAGAGCAGATATTCACTCTGCAGACACACTTAAGTTTTCCAAGTACTTCCTCAGTACTTCTCCCTCCTCCCACAGCCTACCACAAAAAGGAAGCACTGCCTATGATCTCAGTGATGACTGCAGTTGAGTTAGCATGCAAAAAATCACCAAAAGCACCATGGCTCTGCCTCTATCCAGCAAGGTGTGGCTGGTAGGTGTGCTTCTAATTGCAGTCCAAGGCATGAGAGCGCTTTGCGCTCTGGAAAGTGCAGTCCCAGCTTGGAATCTCAGCAGCCAATGCAGAAGCAAGCCTGGGTTTTGTCTGAATGGATATGAGAAAGCCATGGTGCCACTGTAATACCTGAACACCTGATATGAACCAGGAGATCAGTCCCAGTGCTCCCAGTTGGTCCCCCAGCAGCAACTAAAGAGCTGTTCCAGGGAACCATAAAATAAGCATCACACCTGTCCAGACTTAACTGACCTGTGCAACATGAATGAACTTGATGAAGACTTCAGCCCGAAGCTGTGGTGTTGGTCTGCTGAGAACCATGAGCTGCACCCACTGAGAGATGCCATTGCAAAGAGCAATTGATCTTTCCATGGTTGGGTTCTCCTTCACAGAGCTGTTCACAATGTAGTTCTGATAATCTGAGAACTCAATAAAAATAGAAAAGTAAATGAAAACTCATCTGAAGTTTCATATTCCTCATGACCTATGCATAGAGGAAACAAGAGAGATTTTACACCTTAAATAACCCCAAGGCTAAAATCTCTCCTTTGGCAAAGCCTTACTCAGTTCAAAACAGGAAGTCTCATTTCATTCACTGGAAACATCTTTTTGTCATTATTTATAGCACAGCTTTCTCACCATGCACCTAGGGTGGGCCAATCCTAGACACCAGTCCAGGCTGGGGGATGAAGAGATTGAGAGCAGCCCTGAAGAAAAAGTCTTGGGGGTGCTGATGGATGGAAAGTGGGGCAGGAGCAAACAGTGTGAGCTTGCAGCCCAGAAGGTCAATGGCAGTGTGGCCAGAAATGGAGAGAGGGGATCCTGCCCCCATGCTGTGCTCTGGAGAGACCTCACCTGCAGAGCTGCATCCAGCTCTGGAGCCCTCAACACAGGAAGGGCATTATACAAGTATGTAACTGTTGGACCTGTGACACATCTGACACTGACTGCAGTCATCCTTGCTGTGCTCATGAACCATTAATGACTTCATGTCTGCAGAGAGCCTGCAAATGTTAGGAGTTACATAAGCTCTGCATATCATTACTGCCTACAGGGAGCAATCTGTGCATGACTTTGGTTCTGTGACCTTTTGAATTCAACACAGAACATGAAGAGCCAGGTACTGTCAGCTCAGAACAAAGTGCACTAACACATGGCTGTGGAATCCTCCAGAGTCTACTGAGAGCCCTTTCACTTGCAATGCTTTATCTGCAAATGGTAGGCCTTAAAATACAAAAGAACACCCCCAAAACAAACAAACAACAACAAAACCAAACAAACAAACAAGAAAAAAACAACAAAAGAAAACTGAACAAAACCTACAAAACCCAGCACTTCGTCTTTCACTGCTGTCACACTGAGAGGTGCCCGTGCCCCTGCCCATGGCAGACAGGTAGGAGTAGATGATCTTTAAGGTTCTTTCCAACCTAACCCATCCTGTGACATGTCACTGCTCTCAGATTTTAGTCTCCAATTGTGATGGTTTGGGAGTTCTGCGCCCCCCCAAACTTTGTAAAATGACCCAGACTAGAACTCAGCCAGCTGGAAGTTAAGGACTGAAGCTCTATTTACAGCTCAGCACAATGTACAAGCAGAGATATACACTAGAGACAGGAATAGTTACAGAAATAGACAAGTTAAAGGTAATACAGAAACACAACTCCCCTCCCAGAAATCAGAGACACCAGGAGGGGCTCCCAACTACCCTTCCACCTTCTCCCCACCCCTATAGCTTACCCCAAGGTTTGCCTTACACACAAGTTGAATTAGGAGGATGGGCCAGGGAGGTTAGAAGAAAAGTGGTTAGTGAAGATTAATAGGCAAGGAGAAGCCAGAGCCAGAAGCTGCTAACCTGCCCCAGACACTGTGCTGTGTCCCCAGAGAGAGACAGACAGAGAATGCCTTATCTATGTTTTGGTTTCTTTTTCCCAAAACAATCTCAACAAGCATATGAGTGAAGTAGACATCACCATGTTTTCCTTTCACAGCCTATAGTGTAATTTTCTCTATTAAAATATTCTAATAAGCCTCAAACCAGTACACCAACGTTCACTGTAACAAGTCTAAACAGCAGCAGTGCTGTGGCACATGAAGATTCAAGTGAAACCAAGGTGCACAGCAAAGTTGGCATCTTAGCAGCTACCACCACAGCCCAGAAAGCAAAAGTAAACCTAAATTGAAACAAACCCTTAAAAATTGTTTGGGTACTTGAAAGTTTGCCTAAGAAATTATTTTATACCCCTATTTCCTCAAGTGCTTTGTTATCTCCAGTCTTTATTTTGTAATGTACAACCCAAAATGGCAAGCAGAGTGCACTGGGCATATTCTGTGACGACAGTTCACAGTCACCACACAAGACCGCTGCTCTGTTTCCTACAGCCACAGGAGGTTGGCATTCTAGCAGAGTACTAGAGTCACAGAATGGGCTGAGTTGGAAGGGACACCCAAAGCTCATCCAGTCCAACAACTTGTGGTCAGCAGGGACATCCTCCACTACAGCAGGTTACCCAGAGCTCTGTTGAGCCTCACCTTGCATTTCTCCAAGGATGGAGCCTCAAACACCTCCCTGGGAAACCTGTTGCAGTGTTTCAGCACCCTCATAGTACAGAACTTGTTCCTCACATCCAATCTCAATCTGCCCTGCTCTCATTTCAAACCATCGCCCTCATCCTGTCCCTGCAGGTCTTTGCAAACAGTCCCCCTGCAGCCTTCTTGTAGCCCCTTCAGGTCCTGGCAGGCTGCTGTTAGGTTTGCCTGGAGTATTCTCTTCTCCAGGCTGCACACCCCCAGCTCCCTCAGTCTGTCATCACAGCAGAGGCATTCCAGCCCTCTGATCATCTTTATGACCCTCCTCTGGACCCTCTCTGTCAGGTCCGTCTCCTTCCTGTATTGAGAGCTCCAGAGCTGGATGCAGCACTCCAAGTGAGGACTCAGCAGAGCACAGGAGTGGCAGAATCCTCTCTCCGGATCTGTTGAGAACGCAGCTTTGGATGAAGCCCAGGTTGCCATTTGCCTTCTGTGCTGCAGGCTCACACTGCCTGCTCATGCCCAGCTTCTCACCCATCAGCACCCTGAAGTCCTTTCCCATAGGGTTGCTTTCTCATTCTCCAGCCTATATTCTAAGTTTCCTTCACCCCATTTCAGACTGGTTACTGATGTGAGTCAAAGGAAGCTGCTGGCTCCTGACACCACTTGCTCTAACAAGAAGAGATTAGTTGCAAGAGGATTGGATGCTTTGCTCCTCTTCCTTCCAACTGCCCCTGCCCCAGCTCCGTTCCACAACTGCTTAAGAGGGTCACTCTCCCTCTCTCAGAGTAAACATCGCTGGGCCACTTCTCACATAGCAGCAAAACAGAGTCCTGACAAGCTCTGTTTGTCCAACAGTTTGCACTGCAGGGCTAATCTTGTAATTCTACCTTCTCCCACCTTGTCTGTGTCCTTCCCATCTTTGTTTGAAATAAACAAATAAGAATCACTTACTGATATTCTCCTGAAAGACTTAAACTCCAGGTAGGTGAGGTGGTCTGACAGCTCCTCTGGCTCCAGGTGATCAAAGAGAAGGGAGACTTTCCTTTTCTTACTGCTGTTGGCCTTGACACGCTGTGTGAGCTTCCTAGACCAATCCCTAGAATTTCTTCAGGAGGAATTTTGAAACAGGATCACTCCTAGTTATTTTCTGAAGAGCAAACTTTCCCTTTCTTTCTAACACAAAAGCTAACACATTTTTCCATGGCTTAACTGCAGTAAGAAGTTAATTATCTGAATTTCTAATCAGCAAGTTGCTTTCGTGAATGAGATATTCTATGACAAACCACTCCTCTTGCTCTTTATTGCACTGACATAGGATGCAAGGACAGTACAGCTGTGCTACTAAACAGCATGAGACCACAGACTGCATCTCTGGACCTGCTGTCTGTAACTCTGACTTCACTGAACACATCTCCTCTGCTCCACCATGGAGCAAAATTTTTGACCAGTCTCTGAGTATGAACTGTCCTCATATCTTCTCTGCCCATAGAGTAACGAAATCTAATTTGATTTGTAAAATTAAATAGCATCTTCATGAGGAGACAGAATCATAGAATGCTCTGGAGTGGAAGTGATCTCCAAAGGTCATCTAGTCCAACACCCCTGCAGGCAGTTCAGCTAGAACAGGTTGCCCAGAGCTCTGTCAAGCCTCACCATGAAAAGCTCCAGGAATGGAGCCTCAACCACCTCCCCACGCAACCTGTTGCAGTGTTCCAGGACCTTCATGGTACACAACTTGTTCCTTACATCCAATCTCAATCTGCTCTCCTCTCATTTCAAATCATTGCCCTCATCCTGTCCCTTCAGGCCTTTGCAAACAGTCCCTCTGCAGCCTTCTTGTAGCCCCTTCAGGTCCTGCCAGTTTGCTATTAGGTCTGCCTGCAGCCTTCTCTTCTGCAGACTGCACACCCCCAGCTCCCTCAGCCTGTCCTCATAGTAGAGGTGTTCCAGTCCTCTGAGTATTTTCTTGGCCCTCCTCTGGACCTGCCCCATCAGGTCCATGTCCTTCCTGTGCTGAGGGCTCCAGAGCTTGATGCAGTACTCAGAGCAGTCTCATCAGAGCAGACTGAAGTGGCAGAATCACCTCTCTACATCTCTGAACCTATAAAGGTTCTCTTGGTCCTTGCCTAGGCTGGGTTGAGCTCTCAGATGTCACTGGAGACTGCTGGGTTTGGCAAAATATTGCTGAGTTAGACACAAGCGTCTGAACTGGAACTTAAACATCTAACCTGAGATTTTTTTATATGCTTATTTTAAGCCAGAATTTGAAAAATCCAACCCAATATACACATTATACTATATACATATATATATATTATATATATATATATATATATATAAAAACAAAAGAAAGAGAGGCTCACTTCAAGCTCTCATCCAATCCAATTTCCCAGCACTTTCTGGAATCTCAGGGATTTACACAGTCCTGCAGTGTTTTGTTCTTGGGATCATGTTGCTCCTAAGGGGAGCCTTAGAGCAAGCCTCCCAGCACTTGAAAGGGGCCTACAAGAAAACCAGAAAGGGACTTTCAGCAAAGGTTTGTAGTGATAGGACCAGAGGGAAGTGATTGAAGCTTGAGGACAGCAAATTTAGAGTGGAGATTAGGAAGAAATTCTTTCCAGTGAGGGTGGTGAGACACTGGGACAGTTTGCCCAAGGATGGTGTGGTTGCCCCCTCCCTGGAGGTGTTCAAGATCAAGTTGGATGAGGCCATGAACAACCTGGGCTAGTGGAAGGTGTCCCTGACCATGGCAGAGGATTAGAACTGGATGATCTTTAAGGTCCCTTCCAACCCAAACCTTTCTATGACTCTAGCCAGATAGAAAATGTGTGCTCAGTTCTGCTCTGCTTTCGCCTGTGCACTTCCAATTGAAGTAGGAATTGACGCCATTACAGTGTTACACAGAACTGTCTGACTCATTTCACAGGGAAGGTTCTCTACCCAAGGAAGAACTCTATGATGTACAGCTGCAGGATTTAGTCTTGACAGGACAAGCACTTCTTGTCTATAACTAAAATGATCTAAAATAGTATCAAGAGTCTATAATAAATGTAATAAACTTCATCGTCTCGGATGTTAAAAATAAAAATGCTTTTTCCCCCCCCAACACTGTTACCCCATCGAAATGTATTCTCCCCTCTCACTGGTCTCTAAGTGATCTTTCAAAGCCATTAGGATTTTGAAGTTCTCTGAATGGAGTAAAATTTACCTAAGCCAAAGAAATCAGCACAAAGTCCACTCAGCAGTTAAATGCAACCTAAACCACTCCTCTATGCAATACATATTTTTAATTTATAACGACCTATAAACTTTTCTAAGGAGAGATAATATTGACTTATTCACATTAACACACTAAAGAACCACAGTCCTGCAGTACTGCAGAGAGACATTTGAACAAAAGAATTTCAGAGCAAAAGGTGTTGGGTTTTTTTTTTGCCCCCTATTGAGCCTTTGGCACTCACATTTGAGTTGTGTCAATCAGGCGACAGTGCAGCTCCTCCCCGTTGGCTTTAACCAGTTGCTGAAATTCCTCCATGGTTGTGGATAGCTTAGAGTCCATTTTGAACATAACCCAAAACTCTGTAATCCAGTACCTAGTGCAAGACAGAAAACACAAAAACACCACAATCAGCATCATGCTCTAACATCATTGAGACTGGAATTTGGATAGCTGCTCATGTTTGAGTTGTGCCTCTTCTTCACCACCTCTGAAGGTTGAGTCTTGGTTTTAGATCCTCTCCTAGGTTACCTTGATTTTATCAGAACTAAACATTTCAAGATTAAATATTACTTTAAAATCAACTGGTTTAATCCTGCACAGAGTTAGGAAGGGACTGCAGATAGATCTGGACAAGTTAAATCCATGGGCTGAGGTCAGTGCAATGAGTTTAACAAAACCAAGTGCTGGTTCCTGCACTTTGGCCACAACCCCAAGCAACACAAGTTTGGGGCAGGGTGGTTGGAAAGCCTGCACTGTGGGGGTGCAGAGTGAGAAAGCCTTGGTGCTGTGCAGCCACTGCTCAGCAACAGCCAAACATTGCTGTGCTCTACCCACAGGCAAACCACAGCAGCACAGGGGCTGCTCTAAACAAAGCTCCATCCCAGCCATATGCAGGACACCCATGCATGGAAAAATGGAAATGCACATACGTGCGAATTTGACTGGAAGCAAACCTGATCCTAGATCACCTCAAACACCAAAGCTTTCTGCCCTAACCAATAATCTGCTTGGAGCTAATAAAATCAGCACCATTTACAATAAATTTTACTTTCCTGCTACTACTTATATCCCATTTTGTGTGTAAAAAATACCAGCAAAACAAAGTATTTTATCTTACATCTATCATCAGTGTTCCTTTTTTTTCTCCCCTCTTTTCTATTGTCTCTACAACATCAAAATATACTTAATAATAATAAAGAACCAGGATTATTATTAGAATTACTAAGAATTACCTACTGAACACAACAGAGTTTTGCTTGACATAAAAACAGTGGTAATGCCCCACTTAATTTTTTTAGCAGGCCTCTAGAATAGCACTAAGCAATTCCTGAGCACTGCCAATCCAGCCTTTGTTTGGTGTAAAGCTGCTAAAGGGAACCTTGAAAAACTGAAGCAGTACAGCTGCTTCTCTTCTCAGGGGCAGCTGAAGATGCTCAAAAGCATTAGGCATTGCACATGGAGAGCTACAGACTGGTAGCAACAACAAGGAAGAACATTCTTACCTCACAAAATAGCAAATCTTTACACAGAGGATGGAAGATTTCTTTTCTAAGGCATTCAGGTATGTAGAAAACTGTTAAGGAACACCACACCACTCCCAGAGGCTATGAAACACAACAGGCCACACAAGATGCCATACAATAGCAGATCAGGCCTTTGCTCAGGTGTGTACTAAGCATTCCAAGGATCATTAGCAGACGTCGATGTCCCTGTTGACTACAGAGGGGGTTGGACTGGATGCCCTTTAGAGATCCCTTCCAACCCAGACCATTCTACAATGACCTTTAGAGATCGCTTCCAACCTAGACCATTCTATGATGACCTTCAGTGGTCACTTCCAAACCAGACCATTCTATGATGACCTTCAGTGGTCACTTCCAACCCAGACCATTCTATGATGCCCTTTAGAGATCCCTTCCAACCCAGGCCATTCTACGATGACCTTTAGAGATCCGTTCCAACCCAGACCATTCTATGATGATCTTCAGAGATCCCTTCCAACCCTGACCATTCTATGATGATCTTCAGTGGTCACTTCCAACCCAGACCATTCTATGATGACTTTCAGAGGTCACTTCCAACCCAGACCACTCTATGATGGCCTTTAGAGGTCACTTCCAACACAGACCATTCTATGATGACCTTTAGAGATCCCTTCCAACCCAAACCATTCTATGATGACCTTTAGAGATCCCTTCCAACCCAAAGTATTTTATGATGACCTTTAAAGGTACTTTCCAAACCAGATCATTTTATGATGACCTTTAGAGGTCACTTCCAACCCAAACCATTCTATGATTCTACGTTTATTGACAAGATGACTACTAGGAGTAATACTGATGTAACTGTCCAAGTACTGAGTAGTATTACATAGTGAAATTGTTGATTCCTTTGCACCATGCCTCACCACTTCCACCAAAACTCAGGCACTTGCATATCTTATTAGTATTTGAAACAGTCCTACCAAGTGTACCCGTTACTGGTTTTGTAAAGAAATTAGTTATGATTCACTGGAACCTGTCCCACAGAGATGCTATTTTTTTTTAAACAACGGTAGAGACAAACATTAAATGCCTCTCCTTGCTAACATCACCTTTC
Source organism: Eubucco bourcierii (assembly GCA_013396675.1). Taxonomy (NCBI): domain Eukaryota; kingdom Metazoa; phylum Chordata; class Aves; order Piciformes; family Ramphastidae; genus Eubucco; species Eubucco bourcierii. Next base: position 48,345 of record VWZE01019665.1, read on the forward strand.
TAGCAGCCTTCATGTTCTTGCTCTGATAAGTGGAAAGAAACATTCACATTTTATTCTATCAGCTCTGTAAACTGTGTTTGGGTATTGTAGCCCAGGTCTTTTGAAGACACGGAAAATCCACCCATAACAAGGGATTAACTTGGACTTATTATAGATCCAGTGAGGTCTGAAGAAGTTCCCAAACCTTTTGAAGGGTGTTCAACTGACTGTCTGAAATCAGGTGGCTCACAAAGCACCCATAACCATCTAAAGTCACTCAGCTGATTTAAGGATATGAAAAGGTGAAACAAGGACATTTGCAAGGTCCGAACTATTCAAACTTGTCTTTCCCTTTCAATCTCTTCACAGGGAACTATACACAAAAAAACAAGCTTGCAAAATATGCAAGTCTCATAAATTTTGAATCCTAGAATGGAAGAGACCTCAGAGCTCATCTACTCCAACCTCCCTATCATGGGCATGGTCTCAACTAGACTGTGCTGCTCAAGGGTTCATTCTCTAGCTGCAGAACACATCACTTCTCAGAAACATGCAAGCAATTACTGGCTTCCATTTTCAAAGCACTTAGGAGCCTAACTGAAATGTAAACTTAACCATGGCTGCAGCTTAGCCCACTTTATCTAAACACTGGTGGTTAGAGAAGCAGCAGGACAGTCAGGATCCAATGCTCCAGTAAAGCTCTGTGCTAAATGGTGCTGCTTTTAAAAGCCCACAGGACAGAGAGTTTGGGGGGAGGGGGGAAAGGATTATCTACAGTGCAGAAAAACTGGTTGGAGATTCTTAGCATGTCAGGTCTCCTTCATGCTCATCTGATTAGGAGTAAAAACATTCTAGTACACATGACGTAGATTAGAAGGGCTATAGTAAGCCATAGAACCAGAGAGGTTCTCCTCCCCCTCTACTCTGCCGTGTTGAAGCTGCATCTACAATACTGTGTCCAGTTCTGGGGCCCTCAGTTCAAGGACCTTAGGGGACAGCTTGAGAAAGTCCAGCACAGAACCACACAATGAAGCACAGAACCACAAAATGATGACGGCAGTGGAACATCTGCCTTACCAGGAGAGCCTGAGCTTGGAGAGGAGGAGCCTGAGGGCTGCCCTCATTCATGTTTATAAAGATGTAAAGGGGAGTGCCAAGAGGACGGAGCCAGGCTCTGCTGGGTGATGCCCAATGACAAGACAAGGGGCAATGGGTGGAAGTTGAGACATAAAAGTTCCAGAGAAACATGAGGAGGATTTTTTTCGCTGTGAGGGTGACAAAGCACTGGAATTGGCTGCCAAGGGGGTTTGTGGACTCTCCTTCTCTGGAGATAGTCAAGACCTGCCTGGGGGTGAGACTGGATGAGTTTTCAAGATCCCTTCCAGCCCCTAATCTTCTGTGATCCTGTGTGATTCTGTGACTCTGGAAAGCTAAGAAGTCAGGGAACTCATTCCCCAACTAAAATCCTTAAGAGAGACTGAGTATTGCCAGTATGAGTGGCTTTGCTGTGAAAAACTCAGCCAGAAACACACGTGCAGGCAGCCCAGGCAGCCACCTCCACCAGGGAACAAGCAAGAAGGAAAATCTTAGGATTGATTTCAGTGCATCACCACTCTAAGTGTGTAAGAAATAATATTTATTGGAAATTTTCCGCTTCAGCTGATCCAATCACAACATATTCCAAAATCCTACTTTTGTTCCTTGTAAGAAAGAAACCTGAAACTTAAGCTCTGACTGAGGTGCCCACATTCATCTAACACATGTTCATTATTCCTTCCACACCCAACTGAGTATTATTCATGCTATTTGGAAATCTACATTGCAGGTTCATCCTTTTCTCTGTGGATGATGATCTGAACCAAATCAATAAACAAAAAGCTCCAATCCTAATCCAAGCAAGGCCACAAATTGGTAAGGAACAAGTCTATTGTTTAATGAAAGAAACAGGAACACACCCAAGGATTAAACACCCTCTACTTAGCCGTTTCAGTGTTCTCAAGTTGTCTAATACTACCTCAACAGGAGGTGGCTGTTTACAAAGGATATAGATCAATGAGTTTCTGAAGCATGTCTGCAGAGGAGATGATGAACTGATGCATGGCTAGGATGATCTTCAGCAGCTGGTTGTTCTGATAAGCATTTCCTTCTAAATCTGAAAAATAAAAAAGTAGTAGCATTAGGATTGAACTCTTGGTAAGATACTTGGGAGTGTTGGTTGCTGAGAAGCTCCCCAGGAGCCACCAGTGCCTTCATGCAGCCCAGCAGGCAGTTGTGCGCACGGCTGCAGAGGGGATTCTGCACCTTGGCTCTGCTCAGACCTCACCTCCAATCCTGCCTCCAGTGCTGGTGTCCCCAGCAGAAGAAGGACACAGAGCTGCTGGAGAGTCTAGAGGAGGCCACAAAGATGATCCAAGGGCTGCAGCACCTCTGCTGTGAGGACAGGCTGAGGGAGCTGGAGGTGCTCAGCCTGGAGAAGAGAAGGTTCATGTGGGACTTTAGAGCTGCCTGTCAGTAGCTGAAGGGATCCTGCAGGAAGGCTGCAAACGGACTTTCCATCAAGGTGTCTAGAGACAGGACAAGGGGGAATGGTTTTAAGCTGAGGCAGAACAGGGTGAGACTGGAGCTGAGGAAGAAGTTCTTCAGTAGGAGGGTGGTAAGACTCTGGCACAGGCTGCCCAGGGAGGCTGTGGCTGCCTCCTGCTTGGGGGTGTTGAAGGCCAGGCTGGCTGAGTTGAGAGGTGTCCCTGCCCATGGTGGGGAGGTTGGAGCAAATAAGCTCTGAGGTCCCTTCCAGCATGAGCCATTCTAGAATTTCTCTGATGACAGCTATATGACAACAACTATATTTCACTAACAGGTGATAATAGGGGAAAAAACAACTATCTCAAAACCACTCAAAGCATGCAGATAATCACACATAATGATCTCAGCCCAGCATCGCACTTCAATGCTTAGCTTCAGGCTGCTGGTAATAACCTTTGAAACTAAGGAAGTGGAGAGAAAGAACTCAGTTACTAATCTATAGCAGTCAGTCCCTGGGCACGACTGAACTCATCAGAGGGAATGGTAACATTCTTAAGTGCTTGTGAAGCTTTCTGTACCTCTGATATAGCCAGCACTGAAGTACCTGCACAGGTTAAGAGCTATGCTTAGATGTCCACAGAACAAGACATAGCACATGCAGAAACCCAGAGGTTAACCTCTGCAGGCTCCTGGTAGTGGACCAAAACGTCCTCATGGATTTGCTTGAGCTATGATTTACAGGGATTTCACTTGAAAACTTTTGTAGGCTGCATCTTTTCTGAGTCTCCAAAGAAACATTCTGCAGCAAAAAAAACCCACCCTAATATTAAGCATCCCAGTACTGAAGACTGAGCCTGTATGGAACTGTAGCAGCACACAATTTAACGAACACAAGCACTGCCCAATATTTAATGTCAGATTCCTGCCCAATTCTACAGAACACCCTGGAGGTGTTTAAAAGGAGACTGGTTGAGGCACATAGTGCCAAGGTTTAGTTAAATAGAAGGTGTTAGGTGATAAGTTGGACTTGATATCAAAGGTCTTTTCCAACCTGGTTAATTCTGTGAATGCCAGGTTGGAAGTGATCCCAAGGACCACATGGTCCAACCTTTCTAGGTGATAGTGGAGCTGAAATGAGCTGGCTCAGCACCCTGGCAAGGTGAGCCTGAAAACTGTCCAGTGTAGAGGACTCCACTGCTTTCCCTTGGAAGATGATGTCAGTGTCTGATTGATCCCAAGGGGAAATTTTTTCTTCTGGAGCTCAGCAGTAAAAGGAAAGCACTTTCCAAGTGCACACATCCTGATCCAGCAAACATTACCAAAACAAAAAAGAAAAAAAGGTCTGATTCTGTCTTTCATATTTCACAAATTCATAATACAAAAATAAAACAAAACAAAACAAAAAAAAACAACCAAAACCCAAAGCACCAAAGAAACCCACCCACAGAGCTAACCTGGTAAGAATGTGCCCTGGGTGAGAAGAGATTACAGCTCACTTTTAGTTTCAGAACTGTCACTAGGTTCAACAGGGTAAGTGCAGAGTCCTTCACCTGGGAAGGAACAATAAACTGCCCCAGTACAGGTTGGGAGGTGATCTGCTGGAGAGCAGATCCATGGAGAAGGACCTGGGAGTGCTGGTGGACAGCAAGTTCTGCAAGGGACAGCAATGTGCCCTGCTGGCCAAAAAGGCTAATAGGGTCTTGGGGGCATTAAGAAGAGTGTGTCCAGTAGGTCGAGGGAGGTTCTGCTCCCACTCTATTCTGCCCTGGAGAGACCTCACCTGGAACACTGTGTTCAGTTTTGGGTTCCCAGTTCTGGAAGGACAAGGATTTACTGGAGAGAGTCCAAGGGAGGGCTACAAAGATTAAAGGACTGGAGCACTGCCTGATGAGGAAAGGTTGAGGGACCTGGGTTGAGAATCTGGAAGAAAGCAGAGGGAGGATCTGATCAATGTCTATAAATATCTGAGGGCTGGGGGTCAGGAAGGGAGGGACAGGGACAGCCTCTGCACAGTTGTGCCCTGGGATAGGACAAGGGGCAATGGATGGAAACTGCAGCACAGGAAGTTCCACCTCAACATGAGGAAGAACTCCTTGACTGTAAGGGTCCCAGAGCACTGGCACAGGCTGCCCAGAGAGGTTGTGGCATCTTCTCTGGACCCTTTCCAGCCCTGTCTGGATGTGTTCCTGTGTGACCTGCACTGGATTCTATGGTCCTGCTTTGGCAGGGGTTGGACTGGAAGATCTCCAGAGGTCACTTCCACCCCCTAATTCTGTGATCCTGTCACCAGGTCTTTGGCATCTCTTACCACTAGGTGCCAGTTGAACACAGCTGTGTGTATGGAAGCCCCAAAAGCTATGGTAAGTTGCCTTTGTGCCAGTGGTGATAGCAATAGGAAGAGAGCTCTCCTGTGACAGATCACTGGAGCAGGCTGTCCAGGGGAGTTGTGGAGTTTCCCTCTCTGGAGATATTCAAACCCACCTGGACGTGTTCCTGTGTGATCTGGTATAGGTGATCCTGCTCCAGCAGTGGGGTTTGACTGGATGAGCTTTTGAGGTCCCTTCCAGCCCTGACATTCTGTAACTGTTCAAAAGTGTCTCTCAGTGCCTCTGCAGCACTCTCCTGGCCCTCCTGCAGTCTGTTTTCAAACTCGTTTTCGCTTCCGTTTGTATACCTGTTTCTAACCACAGGCCCTGCTAAGCAGAAACCACCCAGTGAGCACCAAAGCAGAGTGGAATGGGTGTGTGCCAGGCAGGCAACTCACCCTACAGAACGCTGCAGAGTGCTGCACACGCCTTGGCTCTGCTTCACTGCAGCAAACTCACATAACCACTGGCTCTGTGGCTTTACCTCCTGCACATGCTCCTGCTGGACTAAGCTGTTTTAGTAAGTGTTCTCTGCAGCAGCAGTATTTAACCTCAAGAGTGAAAGCAGAAAGACATTCAGAGCTAAATGTTTCCTACTTGGGGGTGAGCAAAGTAGGAAGTCACAAATCTCCCTTGTGCTCTAAGATTTGGGGGAGAAAACTGTAGTTCTTGTTTTTCCTCTACCCCTTGCAACTTAGGAAAATCATTGATAGGGTATTTAAAGGTTGGTGTGGAGCACCTCTGCCATGAGAACAGGCTGAGGGAGATGGGGGTGTACAGCCTGCAGAAGAGAAGGCTTCAGGCAGACCTAACAGCAGCTTGCCAGTAGCTGAAGGGATCCTGCAGGAAGGCTGCAGAGGGACTTTTCATCAGGGTGTCTAGAGACAGGACAAGGGGCAATGGTTTGAAGCTGAGGCAGAGCAGGGTTAGACAGGAGCTGAGGAAGAAGTTCATCAGCAGGAGAGTGGTGAGACTCTGGAATAGGCTGCCCAGGGAAGCTGTGGCTGCCTCCTGCCTGGAGGTGTTGAAGGCCAGGCTGGATGAGGCCTTGAGCAGCTGGGTCTAGCTGAGAGGTCTCCCATGGTGGGGAGGTTGGAGCAAATGAGCTCCAAGGTTCCTTCCAACCTAAGCTATTTTATGATGTTTTATTATTTATGGAGTAATACAAAGCTACTAAAACCTATAGTTCCAAAAGTCCCACACCTTTAGTTCATCAGTTCAAGGTAAAGACAACCAAATTTGAGAGGTGAAAGAATCACAGAAACTGGAAGGGACCTCCAGAGATCATCCAGTCCAACCCTACTGCCAGAGCAGAAGCACCCAGGACAAGTCACACAGGAACACATCCAGGTGGGTTTGGAATGTTTCCAGAGAAGGAGACTCCACAACCTCTCTGGGCAGCCTGCTCCAGGGCTCCAACACCCTCACAGAGAAAAAAATATTTCCCTCCTGTTCCCATGGCACCTCCTCTGCTCCAGCTTGCCCCCAGTGCCCCTCGTCCTGTCCTTGGCCATCCCTGAGCAGAGTCTGGATGCATCCTGCCCACACTGCCCTGCACATCTTTAGCAGCAGCAATGAGGGCAGCCCTCAGGCTCCTCTGCTCCAACCCCTAGCTCGCTCACCCTGGCCTCACAGGAGATGTTCCATTGCCTGCAGCAGCTCTGTGCTGGACTCTCTCAAGCAGTTCCCCGAGGTCCTTCTTGACCTGAGTAGCCCAGAACTGGACACAACACTCCAGATGTGGCCTTTGCAGAGCAGAGTAAGCACTGTCTTTATTCCAGATAGTGGCTCCAATGCTATCACCTAGTGTCCAATTGGACATGAATCAGAAGTGAATCAGAGAGCACTGACATCACATGAGGAGTGACTAATCCACTAAGAACATTAATAACTTCTTGTAAACTCCCTTAAATCTTCCAGTGGTTACCAAAAAGCAGCACCAAAACCAATGCAGTGCAAGAAAGCATCGAGCAAGCAGTAGGTGCCTGAAGTGTCAAGCTGAAAGCCCTGGGTTGCTATAGTGATGTCCTACACAGACTTCTTCAAGGCTTCTTCAAAGTAATTTTTTTGTGTTTGTTTGGGGTTTTTTGGTTGGTTGGTTTTGGTTTGGGTTTTTTTGTTTGGTTTTTTTTGTTTTGTTTTGGGTTGTGGGGTTTTTTTTTGGTTTTTTTGGTTGGTTGGTTTTTTCGTTTGGTTTGTTTTTTTTCTGGTCTGGGCATGGTGTTACAACTGTCTGCAAAGGCTAATTAAAGCAGCATCTGATCTGACAAGAGGGGAAACTTAGGTTCTGAAGGTCTCAAAGACCTCGTGGAACAGACACATGTGAAATATGGAGCACTCCCTGCTGTGGCTTAGTGACTGCACTGAAACATCCCTAAGTCAATGTCTCTGCCACATCCAAGGAGCAGCACCACAAGACCGCCCTGGCACAGCTTGAAGCAACCAAAAGTGAATGAAATACTTTGAGTATTTCATGGGTGACTCCTGGAAGCTCTCTTTGCAAATAGGAAGCACTCTGCTCCCCTGCAGCTCGAAACTTAGGCAATGCATAGTAAGTGGTCTTCTTACTACAGGTTTGTTACTGCCACAGCGGAATTTGGTACCCTGGAAGAGAGGTAGTAATTTAACTCCCTCCATTAAATTGGCCACTCTTAGGCAGAATCAGATTCATGAGAAGCCATTCTTCTGCCCATCATTTGCACCACCTCCACTGAGGAGCAGCAAGCAGATTCAACTTCAGCTACTGTTGGCTTGTTGAGTTGGAAAGTCTTTACCATTTTATTGACAGATGAAAGCTCAGCTGATAGCAGAAGTCAGGGTTAGGAACAAATCGCAGAACCACAGAATGTTAGAGGTTAGAAACGACCTCCAGAGATCAAGAGAGTCCAACCACTCTGCCAAGGCAGGATGACCTAGGGGGGTCAGCACAGGAATGCATCCAGGTGGGTTTGGAAAGTCTCCAGAGAAGGAGACTTCACAACCTCTCTGGGCTCTGGCACCCTCACTGTAAAGAAGTTTCTCCTCAAGTTCAGGTGAAACCTCTTGTGTCACAGTTTGTAGACACTGTTCCTTGTCCTACCACTGGGCACCACCAAACACGGTCTGGTACCTTCACCTTGACACCTATCCCTCAGATACTTGTACACAGTGATCAGATCCCCTCTCAGCCTTCTCTTCTCCAGACTAACCAGCCCTGGGGCACTCAGTCCCTCTCCATAGGGGAGATGCTCAAGTCCCCCAGTCATCCTCATGGCTCTCCATTGGACTCTCTCCAGCAGATTCCTGTCTCTCTTGAGCTGGGGAGCCCAATTTCTCTGATCAAATGCAGCCAGCTTTCCAAAGCCACTATGTTCAGAACGAGTCAAATTTGCTGTTGCAGTTCTGCAGTGATGAAGATTTCAGGCTCAGCAGATGACTTCCACCAGCACCTTAGCATGTCTGCCAACAGAGCTGTAGGATAAAGGGTCATAGTCCATTACACCTGGCCCCAAGCAAACAAAAAAAAAAATCCAACATTCTTTTTTCCTCAGTCTATTTCCTCTATTTAAAGATTGCTTCCTTCATCTCTTTTCTGATCTAGGAAACACGAACTTTGTGGGTTTTTTTCCCCTCTGCCCACCCCTAAAAGCTGCAATTCCTTTTTCTCTGGTCAAAGCTCCTTTTCTGAGCACTTTGTACCTTGCAAGTTTGAATTTATTTCTAATCACATACATTCAGTGCTTAATACCTTTCAGCCTGCAAGGAGGCTCCAGAGGGACTGTTTGCAAAGGCTTGTAGAGACAGGACAAGGGCAATGGTTTGAAATGAGAGCAAGGCAGATTGAGATTGGATGTGAGGAACAAGTTCTGCACCAGGAGGGTGCTGGAACACTGCAACAGGTTGCCCAGAGAGGTTGTCCAGTCCAACCCCCTGCCAGAGCAGGACCATAGACACTAGCTCAGGTTACACAAGAACACATCCAGACAAGGCTGGAAAAGGCTCCACAGCCTCTCTAGGCAGCCTGTTCCAGTGCTCTGGGACCCTTACAGTCAAGGAGTTCTTCCTCATGTTGAGGTGGAACTTCCTGTGCTGCAGTTTCCATCCATTGCCCCTTGTCCTATCCCAGGGCACAACTGTGCAGAGGCTGTCCCTGTCCCTCCCTTCCTGATCCACAGCCCTCAGATATTTATAGACATTGATCAGATCCTCCCTCTGCCTTCTCTCCAGACTCTCAACCCAGGTCCCTCAGCCTTTCCTCATCAGGCAGTGCTTCAGTCCCTTCACCTTTGTAGCCCTCCCTTGGACTCTCTCCAGTAAATTCCTGTCCCTTCAGAACTGGGAACCCAAAACTGAACACAATATTCCAGGTGAGGTCTCTCCAGGGCAGAGTAGAGTGGGAGCAGAACCTCCCTCAACCTGCTGGACACACTCTTCTTAATGCCCCCCAAGACCCTATTAGCCTTTTTGGCCAGCAGGGCACATTGCTGTCCCTTGCAGAACTTGCTGTCCACCAGCACTCCCAGGTCCTTCTCCATGGATCAGCTCTCCAGCAGATCACCTCCCAACCCACACTGGTACAGTTCAATTCCTTTCCAGGTGCAGACTCAGCACTACATCCTTGCTGATCTCCATTAGGCTCCTTTACACTGCTTGAGGATTGGACAAAGAGAACACAGATGCTGGAATAAACCCTACAGATGATGTCTCTTCAAGTCTACTTCCCATTTCAAACTGCCTGTGGAATGGTGGGGGGAAACCCACTGCTGTTCCTCCAAACACTCATCAGAAATGCAGATCTCGAAGTCAGAAGTGAGTGCAACAGGCATCCAAATGAGGACAGCAAGGCTCTCGTGTGTGAGGGCAGGGAACATTGGGGGAGAACAGCCTCAAGGGAGAGGCACTATCATCTCTCAACCAGCTTCTGGAAGGCACATCTTGAAGAAAGAGCTCTGGGTGGGTAGTTTTTTGAAAGGCAAACAAGAAGGTAAAAGCTCTTGTCAGGGGGAAATGGGATGATTTGGAGGAATTAAAATGTACTTTGAGAGAAGCCAAATGAGAGGTGGGTGGAAAGCATTCCATTAGCCTTGGAAATTCAGATTGAGTACACAGCATAAGATCAAATGTTAACCTCCCCACACATTGTTCTATAGCATGTTTAAGATACTGAGTTTAGCAAATTTAGATGAGAACTTTTTAAATCAAATACTTTTTTGCCCCCCCTCCCTCTCCCCAAAGCCTACAAAACATCATCTAAGTATTCCAAATCTTTTCAAATCTGTAAGTGGTGATTCTGGAGTCAGGTGAAGCTTTTGAGCTGCAGGCAACACCTGAGCAACTCAAAGTGTAATGCCTGGTGCCACAGCCACGCTGGGGTAAGGACTGATAGGCAAGGCAAACAAGACCTCCAGAACAGAAGAAGTTTCTGAGGTTGGTCACCACTGTCTGACCCCTGAAGCCAGCTGCATACTTAGCACTTACTCATCCCACAACTGTAGCTTCTCTACAACTGCATGACTGATCCTGGGGCAGCCAATCCATACCCAGGAAAGCATCAACAAGCCAGCCCGTGGAACAGACACCAAGCTGCTTTCCTCTGACGGACATGGTGATATAGAATCATAGAATCATAGAATCATAGAATGGTAAGGTTGGAAGGGACCTCAAGGATCATCTAGTTCCAACCCCCTGCCATAGGCAGGGACACCTCCCACTAGTACAGCTCACTCAAGGCCTCATCCAATCTGGCCTTGAACACATCCAGGGAGGGAGCATCCACAACCTCCCTGGGCAACCTGTTCCAGTGCCTCACCACCCTCACTGTAAAGAACTTCCTCCTAACATCTAGTCTAAATCTCCCCTCTGCCAGTTTAAGCCCATTGCCCCTTGTCCTGTCATTGCAGGACCTTGTAAATAATCCTTCCCCAGCCTTCCTGTAGGCCCCCTTCAGATACTGGAAGGCTACTATCAGGTCCCCTCGAAGCCTTCTCTTCTCCAGGCTGAAGAGCCCCAACTCCCTCAGCCTGTCCTCATAGGAGAGCTGCTGCAGCCCTCTGANTGCTGGCCACGCTTCTCTTGATGCAGCCTAGGACTCGGTTGCTGTCTGGGCTGCATGTGCACACTGCAGACTCATGTTGAGCTTTTCATCAACCCAGACTCCAAGGTCCTTTTCCTCAGGGCTGCTCTCCAGCCATTCACCACCCAGCCTGTATTTGTGCTTGGGATTGTGCCTACCCAGGTGCAGGACCTTACACTTGGCCTTATTGAATTTCATCAGGTTGGCCTGGGCCCACCTCTCCAGCCTGTCCAGGTCCCTCTGGATGGCATCCCTGCCCTCTAGCAAGTCGACTGTGCCACACAGCTTGGTGTCATCTGCAAACTTGCTGAGGGTGCACTCCATTCCTCTGTCCATGTCACTGGACATGGTAGATCACTTAGACCCCAGTTCTTCACCTTCATTGTCATTACTGACAAGCTCCAACTCTGTTCCTACTCTAATATTTCTAACATTGTTTTCCACTTCCCTACCTCAGTTTCCCAGTTTTTGCCCTACTGTTACCATTTCCTTGCCTTCCATATCTCCGTTTCCCAGATTTTGCTCTATCTTCTACAAACATTTCTGGAGTCACTGTTTCAGATTCTCTGGCAAAGCAGCTTCTAAGCCAGCTGTTGGGACACTGCCTCACCAGTGACCAGGCTGGAGGTGCACAAGCAGCCAGGAGGGGACAGAGGGACACATCCAGGACAGCTGACCCCAGGTGACCAAATGGATACACCATAAAATACCATATCAGGTTCTGCAATAAGAACTGGGTGGAAGCTTGCAAGGCTTCAGGGAATGTCTGGCGATGTGCAATGAGAGGTTTCACACCACATGTTTTTTCTTGAACATGTTTGGGTTTTAGTTGCTGGGTTTGTTTGGTTGTTTTGCTTGGGTTGGGGTTGGTTCATTTGTTAAACTGTCTTTATCTCAACCCACAAGTTGTCTCAGTTCTACCCTTCCAATCCCAGGAAGGCAGGGGCAAAGTAAGCAGCTGTGTGATGCTTGGCTGATGGCTAGGGTTAAACCACAAGATTTCATCCTCAGACCGAGACATCTCTGGTCATGATGAACCAGAAGAACCCAAGTTTCAAAAAACAAAAAAAACAAACAAGCCCTAGAGCTTCCCTCCAAACTTGGAGCATCCCTAATCACCAGGCAGCACTGCCTGTATATAGAGGAAGCTCCTTGTTTGCTGATTCAAATCAAATCTTCATCAGAGAAACATTTCCAAGTGTTGAAGTGTAACCTGGGACCCTGCTGTGTATCAGCTGCTCCACCACAAAGCAAGAATCTTGCATCTTCTAAGTAGTGTTGCAGGGCATAGCTTAGCATTACTCAAAGTTATCTGACCATTTTTTTCTGTTACTCAATCTAAACAGGTACTCCCCACACCCTTTTTTATAAAACTGTGTAATCCAATGTTATCACATAGTAACACTACATACTGGCATCAACAGAGAATCATGGAATGGCTTGGGTTGAAATGGACCTCCAAAGCTCATCCAGTCCAACCCCCCAGCAGTCAGCAGCGACATCCTCCACTACAGGAGGTTGTTCACACCCTTGTCCAGCCTCACCTTGAGTATCTCCAGGGATGGGGCCTCAACCACCTCCCCAAGCAACATACTGCAGTGTTCCAGTTGCCTCATGATGCAGAACTTGTTCCTAACATCCAATATCAATCTGCTCTGTTCTCATTTCAAACCATTGCCTTCATCCTGTCCCTGCAGGCCTTTGCAAACAGTCCCTCTGCAGCTTTCTTGTAGCCCCTTCAGGTCCTGGCAGGCTGCTATTAGCTCTGCCTGCAGCCTTCTCTTCTGCAGGCTGCAGACCCCCAGCTTCCTCAGCCTGCCCTCAGAGCAAAGGTGTTCCAGTGCCCTAAGCATTTTCACAATGTCCTCTGGACCCTCTCCATCAGGTCCATGTCCTTCCTGTGCTGAGGGCCCCAGATCTAGACTCAGCACTGCAGGTGAGGTCTCTCCAGAGCAGAGGGGCAGGATCCCCTCTCTCCATCTCTGGCCACATTGCTTTGGACGTAGCCCAGGCTGCCTTTGGCCTTCTGTGCTGCAAGCTCACACTGTCGGCTCACGCACAGCTTCTCACCCATCAGTAGCCCCAAGCCCTTTTCTGCAGGGCTGCTCTCCATCTGCTCATTCCCCAGTCTGGACTTCGCTCCTGAAGAGGACAAATCTCCCTCACACCCAAAGTGAGTGTTTGGAAGGTGAACCTTTCTACAAATCGAAGTGCAAAAGTTAAAACAAAACAAAAAAAAAGCTCTTATAGTTGCTTATCCTTGCCTTTTGCCAACTGCTGCACTTGTATCTTCTTACCTCAGTAGTGGGTTGAAGAAAAACCTGCTACCATATTTAGCAATTATCTTAGCTTTTAATCTCCAGTCTGACCTGCATAACAGAAAGCTCAGTTGAACTATCTAACAGTCTAAGGGAAGCCACTTCTTGTTCAGACTTTTACAAAAGCAAGGCAAAAATGTCTCTGTACTTGGCAACACACAAGACAACACCGCAAGGTTTCACTATGAAGCACACAGAAAGCAAAACGCATGGAGAAAAACAAACAAAAAGTGTCTCATTGCTTGCTTCAACTTCACGGATTGGAGAGGAGAAGAAAGAATTTCACCCATGCACCATTCTCAGGAGAATTAATTCTTTTCTGTTGCTCCCTAAGCTGATTTGAACTGTTAACTCAAGGTGGTGTTTGGTTTTTCTGAAGGTATATTCAGAGGGGTGAAGATCTGATTTCCTATCATGTCCTGTGCTAAACGTCAGTAAATGGGAGGCTGCTTTATAAAGCAAGAAGGCTGTTTTCTTCATTTATTATTTATTTATGGACTTTGGAAAGGTGCTGAAAAGCCTGAGGTTGAATTAGCTCAATAGGAGTTTTAAACATACATAAAGATAACCAAAGTTTCTTTTAATTGGGAATTATTTTTTTCCATGGGCATCAGGTAGAAAAAGAAATCTATTTTGGTTTGGGTACAATCACAATTAACTTTAATAGCTAGTTAAACAGCACTTAGAATTCTCCAGTGCAGGAGCTGATCTTCTGTTCCCACAGAGTCATGCATTCTCCACATCAGTAATGACTCTTCTGTTCCCACAGTGTCATTAATTGATCATTAACGTCGTTTCTGTTGCCAAGCAATGCTAAAAGTTTCTGCACTGTCTTTGACCAGATGACACCCAGATTACTTAAGCATAATGATCAAAAATATTTTAATGCAGAGCAGTAGCATGAACAAACTTCAACTGCTCCTACAGCAACTAGAAACCTTAATAACCTAAATATCAGCCCAGGTTTGGGGATGACAAGATTCAGAGCAGCAGCCCTACAGATAAAGGACTTGGGGGTGCTGGTGGATGAGAAGTTGGACATGAGCCAGCAGTTTGAGCTTGCAGCACAGAAGGCAAATGTCAGCCTAGGATGCACCCAAAGCAGCACTGCCAGCAGATGCAGAGAAGAGATTATGTCACTCTGCTATGCTGAGACCTCACCTGGAGTGGTGAGTGCTGGATGACCTTTGGAAGTGCCTTCAAACACAAAGCATTCCATCATTCTATTTCACTTCTATAATTAGTAGATGTACCACCACCAAACTATCCATTGCCATGAACACTGCAATGTATTCTTCTGCTCTAAGCTGTAGCACTCTCTGGACTACACATTAGCAGGCATCCATGTCACGCTGAGTCCCACAACAACTACTAGGGGAACAGTCTGCAGAAAGCAGTATGTGTTGCCTCCTGCCAACAGTATGTGTATGAAAGCATACTCTGCCAGTATGTGTTGCCTCCTGCCAACTGTCAGCAGGGAATAGTCAGTGGGGCTGTGCACCAGCACAGCAGATATGGCTCTGTTAGTTCCAACTGGTTTGCCACACTTCCCCTCCTTTTCTAAGGCCATCATGCAGGATGCTCACACTTTCACTCTACAACTCTGCCTCTCAAGTGAGATTACAGCAGGAAAAGCATCCTGTAGTCACCTGTACTTCTGAGAGCTCCTAAGTCACAGGAGACAGCCTGCATCACTGTTCTGTATAAGCAAGTATCTCCTCCTTACACTGATGAGAGCAGTTTCAAGTCCCCACAGATCATCTCCTCATCTAAGGAGCAATGTTCCAGCCCAAGACACTTCCTGCCTTCCATCTCTCATCATGCCAATTTTCCTGAACTCCTGCCCTGGTTTTTCTGTTGCCTTTACTTTTGGCAATTTATCTGCAGGATATCTCAAATTACTCATCCTGATGCAATCTTTCCTGGGATTTGGAGAAACATCTACTTTCAGCATCTTCTTACCATGCAATTGAACAAACACTGGTGCAATGTGACCTCTCAGATGTGATGATCATCTACACAACTTCACACTGCCTCAAGGGATGCTCACTGTTTGTCTCATGTGCATGCCTACCCTTCATCACTTCAAGTTAAAGACAACCAAATTTGAGAGGTGAAAGAATCACAGAAACTCAGAAACTGGAAGGGACCTCCAGAGATCATCCAGTCCAGCGCTGCTGCCAGAGCAGGAGCACTCAGGGCAGGTCACTCAGGAACACAGCCTGGTGGGTCTGGAATGTTTCCAGAGAAGACAATTCCACAACCTCTCTGGGCAGCCTGCTCCAGGGCTCCAACATCCTCACAGAGTAAAAAAATATTTCCCTCCTGTTCCCATGGCACCTCCTCTGCTCCAGCTTGCCCCCAGTGCCCCTTGTCCTGTCTTTGGTTATCCCTGAGCAAAGCCTGGATGCATCCTGCTGATGCTGCCCTGCACATCTTTATCAGCAGCAATGAGGGCAGCCCTCAGGCTCCTCTGCTCCAAGCCCCAGCTCCCTCAGCGATGTTCCACTGCCTGTAGCACATCTGTGCCACACTCTTCCAAGCATTTCCTTGAGGTTCTTCTTGAACTGGACACAAGATTCCAGATGCAGTCTCAGCAGTGCAGAGGGGCAGGAGAACCTCTCTTGAGCTCCTCACCACAGCCTTTCTAATCCACCCCAGGATGCCATTGGCCCTCTTAGCTACAAGGACACATCATTGGCTCCTGGGCATCTTTCTGTCCACCAGGACCCCCGGGTCCCTTTTCCCCTGCACTGTTCTCCAACAGATCAGCCCCCAGCCTATCCTGGTCCATGGGGTTGTTCTTTCCCAGATGCCAGACTATCCTTGGCCTTGCTGGATTTTATTCAATTTCTCCCCACCCAACCCTCCAGCCTGTCCAGGTCTGGCTGCATGGCAGCACACCCCTTACTATCCCACAACAGCTATTTAATTACACCAATGATCTTTTAGTCCTATCTTTAAAAACTGAAAGAAACCCAAAGGCCTCCTAACTTTTTAGAATGAGCAGGTACACCACCATCACTCTGTTCACATTCCAGCTCATCATCTACCCAGCATTGCTGCAGACCCACAGAGAGTGCCACCAGCTCAAAGATCCAATCTTTGCTCCTCTACTCTTGACCACAGCTTTTGGATTAACTTGGCACTCTGGGCAGAATCCACAAACTATCCCAGAATCCACTTACAACACTATGGCAAAGTTTATCTTTCTTACTCCTAACTTCAGCTTAGCATAGCCTCCTCTCCCATTATTCCCCTGTAAGATAAATTACTTATTGTGTTGATCACACCTTCAAGTAGGTATTAGCTCTTCATACTCTTCTAGTTGGATCTTCTTGTGATAATCCCTACACACATGGCAAAAGGTTGCCAGCTTCCCCTTAAAGACCATTGTTGCCTGTAGTCTCTCTTACATCTATTTGCTATGCTTGTGTACTTGAGCCCAGGGACGTGAATTCAGCTGCATATTTTATATAGGAATCACGTTTGTAAAGTTGATGTACACAGGAGGCCACAAAGATGATCCAAGGGCTGGAGCACCTCTGCTATGAGGACAGGCTGAGGGAGATGGGGGTGTACAGCCTGCAGAAGAGAAAGTTTCAGGCAGACCTAATAGCAGCTTGCCAGTAGCTGAAGGGATCCTGCAGGAAGGTTGCAGAGGGACTTTCATCAGGGTGTCTAGAGACAGAACAAGGGGCAACGGTTTGAAGTTGAGCAAGAGTAGGGTTAGACTGCAGGGTTAGACTGGAGCTGAGGAAGAAGTTCTTCAGTAGGAGAGTGGTGAGACTCTGGAACAGGCTGCCCAGGGAAGCTGTGGTTGCCTCCTGCTTGGGGGTGATGAAGACCAGGTTGGATGATGTCTTGAGCAGCTGAGTCTAGTTGAGAGGCAACCCCTGGGAAGGTTGGAGTAGATGATCTCCGAGGTCACACAACCTAAGCCACTGTAGGAATCTATGATACTAGCAAGTGTAGTATGGTATTAACAGGATGTGTCCATATTCTACAGTACGACACATCATCATCATCTCCATCTACCACCCATTGTTCTCCTCAGATCTAGAAAGCAAATGAACCAAGAGCTGTTTCCAGAAAGTAAACTTAAAACATATGAAGTAAATCTGTGCTCATGTTTGGGGACTTTTTGCATTTTCAGCAGGGCAACAACATTTGCTCAACTCACAGCAGTGAGTGACTAGACTAAGATAAGATACTGCAGGTCTGCAAGTTCAAGACTAATTAATACATTCTCAGACTGAATAAACTGTTGGAGTAGAAGGTAACCGCTTTACTTCAGCACAATGCATGGAAGAAGTTTGCTTAATCACTCAGTTCATTTGTAATCATTCTGCAACTACCTTCCCCACCCCCCCAATCCCTCCTCTAACTCCCAGACTGAAGTTTTTTTCCACCTGTTCCTCTATTACCATAATGAATTTTGCAGGTTTTGCTGGTGGCCACAAGAGCCTTCGTTAAGGAACAACTATAGACAGCCTACATAAAGTATCAGTTGCACTTCACAATAATATAAATACCCTACTGAGAAATTCCAACAGAGCACAGATGATGTATAAATGCAGTCACTGGCACAAACTGTCCAATGAAGGATCTAAACTTCTGCAGCACATAATAATTCTAGCACTCATAGAATAGTTTGGGTCAGAAGGGACTGCCAAAGGTCACTAGTGCAACCCCCTCTACAGTTAACAAGGACATTCTCAACTAGATCAGGCTGCTCAGAGCCTTGTCCAGCCTCAACCTGAATATCTCCAGGGATGGGGCCTCAACACCCTCTCTGGGCAACCTACTGCAGTGTCCTACTATCCTCCTGGTGCAGAACTTGTTCTTCACATCCAGTCTCAATCTGCTCTGCTCTCATTTGAAACCACTGTCCTTGTCTAGTCTCTGCAGGTCTTTGCAAATAGTCCCTCTGCAGCCTACTTGTACCCCTTTCAGGCTTTGGGTTGCAAGGGCCCTTCAAGATCATCTAGTTCCAACCTCTCTGCCATAGGCAGGGACATCTTTCACTAGATCAGGTTGCTCAAAGTATGTGGACACATTAATACTGGTGAAGTAGTCACAGCACTAGGACTGCACGAAGGTCTTCCAAGCACTTTCCACATTTTCTCTCTCTAATAACCAAAACGCAAAAAAATAGGAATTGACATTTGTTTAGGAATCAGAGCTTTGTGACATTTCAGTGGATGGGTTCTTTACAATAACTAAACGAAGGACAGAAGAAATCAAAGCAGAACAGAACATCAGTGACCATTACATGTTTCACCAGCTTTCCTCAGGTCTATTTCTCTGCACATGCTGATGAGAAGGTTTTTTAAAAAAGAAAAAGCCACAACACAAACCAAATATTTCCCATGAATGTGAAACTGAATTAGTCACTGTTTATATAGTACTAATGTGCCATATCACTAGACCAGCCCTATGTGTTACTCTTTAACTATACAGATAAATTATATTCAAGCTTAGTGGGTGTTCAAGTACACTTGTTTCCTAATGACAACTCTGCAACTCTACTTTACATGATTCAGAATCACTTTCAGCGCCTTCAGTACTAACATACTGTAAGAGCATTAAAAAAATACACACCTTCACTAATGACAAAGTTAGAAAAGTAGGGATATAGACCTCAGGTAACAGACTTGCTTGTCCATACATATTACAGCTATTATTATGAAGAGATAATGGATAAATTAATAGGCTCAAAAAAGCTATGGAGTTGTGATTTTTGTTCAGATCCTTTTTTCTTTTGCAGGGAAGTGTGGCAGAATCAATCTGATCCCCCTGATAAGCCAGCTTTAAATCTACACCAATGAAACAAGATTGGATTGCTTCTTGCCTCATCTAGTTCAAAAGCAGCCCCACTCATTACAAAACGTTTATTTTCAACAGATTGCTTGCACGCATTGTGAGAATACTGCTGCAAGCTAATGACTGCTTGCTAGAGTTCACCAAATTGGTACTTGAATGAAAGTATAGATGACTGCCATTTGTTTTGTGTTCTCAAGAAAACACAGTATTCACATTTACCTTTTAACATATATTACACACACATGCATAAAAAGATTCCACAAACCTACAAAAATACGCAGTCATCTACAGCATAGTTGCATCTTTCTAACTCCACCAATAAATCAATGTAATTCACTAGTAAGTGACCCAAACATGGCCAGGACAGAAAGAAATTAACACAATTCTGAAGACCTCCAGATACTCACCAAAAGACTGAATGCAGGTTTCCAGAAGGTCTTCCAAAGTGGCTCCTTTGGCTAAGTGCCCCAAAGGCACCATGGTGACCTGGGTAAGATTGGAGCCGCTGAGACAATGACTGATCTGCTTCAGCTCAAGCACGGATTCCGGGGCAGTGCTGCATGCCTGGGGAGAATTCCTACAGAGGAAGCACAACGGTGAAGTAAATACAGGAAGAGAGAGTGGAAAATTTTACACTGCATGGGAGGAAGAGATATTTGAAGGACGATTAACTCCCGGTAGTTAGGGTGCTACAAGACATAACCCTCCCACTTAACAGGTACTCCAAGGCGGCTGCTCAGCGATTACTTTTTTCCTGCTAAATGAGGATTGTAGAGTACAGGGATACAGAGCTCCTTGAATTATCTGTCCGGATTACCAGAAAACTCGTTTCTTCATTAGGGAGTTATGTCTACACTAACTTAAGCATAAAACACCCTCGAACTGTGTCATTAGAATATTGTTACGCAGTGGTCTACCACCACATATTTGTGTGCCCACCGAATGCAAAAGGAGAAGAAAAGTTGCAATCAAGTATTACACTGCCACTTTTGTTCATTTTCTTATAAGCAAACAAAATATAACGACAATTTTACAGTGGAGTATTACACATTAAAAAAAAAAATTTTTGCATGTGTTCTGCACCGTTGCTTCCTACTAAGTTGTTCTAAAACTGAAGACATGGCTAAATTAATGTCTGTATTATTGAAGAAGACCAAAATAAAGCAGACATGACGTTTTAGGGCTCTATTTTGACCATACATTGCCTTAGATTTCCAGAATTGCATATGCTTAGAGAGAAAGATAAATGGTGCTCATTGTTTGCATGTAAGTTCCTATTTCTGGATAAAATAGTAATTATTGTTGTATCACTGACAAGAGCTGAAAAAATTTTGCCTGCAAATAACAGGAACCACTCCAAAATCTGACTTCAGAGTAAACTCTACAGCTCAAAGGGTAACAACCACTGCTGTTTATTGGGTTCATTTCAGGGGTAATCTACACACCACAGCCTCCCTAAAAATAAAGCCTCCAGCATCTTTAAGATGCTATCTTAAGCTTTTATACAACTTTTGACAGAAGACTATGCAGGATTTAATTAATACAGTCCTGGACAGCAAAGGCATGGATAGAGTAGGGTTACCGTTGGTGATCCTAACGGTCTTTTCCAACCTGGATGATTCTGTGCTTGTGTGAAATTCACCCAGTGTGTATGCTGCACACCGAGAGGGAAGGCAAACACAAACATCCCCCTATATAGGCTCTCCTGAATGAAGCTGGAACTACGAGCTGTCTTTAGGAAGACAGGTTGGCCCCTACCTCCTCCCAGTGTATTTCAAGTCTTGTCTTTAATTTCTATCTCGTTTGAACGCTGGGAACGCCACGAACCTGCCCGTGATGCAAAGCAACAGAGTCCAGGTCTCCATAGTTTTAAAGTCAGGGAAACAGAGACCTGGCCCTGCAGAGGTGATGCCCATCACTCGGCTCCTCCGTAGGCAAGCTGACAGCTATGCAAAGAATGTTCTCTTCCCTTCCCCCTCTCTCTAAATTTCTCTCTTCGCTTTGTGATCTGACTTCCTGTTCTCACATGAAAAGAGCAAAGGCCTGATCATCTCTCAGGGCTCCGATAAGCTTAAACTCTCCGCTAACCTTACTCCAGCACCTTTTTAAGACAGGGCTAAGGACCCTAGCACTTCAGCGGTGACAGTGTAGGCGTTACAGCAGGCGGTATTTTAGATCTTGGCACCAGAGCGGAGTGAAACTTATATTTCCACACACCCAACAAAAGTTTACAGTACCACTGCGGCCGCCTTGGCAACACTAGAGGGGCAGAACTCATCCGTGGGCACGTCTGCAGCTAAACATTCGTTAGCACGGATCCCCTTACAGCTCTTACCTGACATGAAAAATTAATCAAAGCTCCGCTGGGGAGCGGCGAGGGAGGGCCGAGTGCTCTGTTTTCCGCCTTGGGCGGTGGGGGAGACATCGCAAGGAAGCGATCGGCACCTCCAGCAGCCACAAACGGGGCTGCCGGTGCCTCCCTTGCTCTCCTGCCAAGGCGAAGGGTGGCAGCCTTGTTCCCCGACTCGAGCTCCCCGCCCGGCGCTGCCCCGCCGCAGAGGGCCGGCAGTGCCGCAGGTAACCGGAGCCCGGGCCGAGCCGCCTCTCCCGCTCAGCCGGGGCCATAACGGGAGGCCCTCCCCAGCCCGAGCCGTCAGAACGCCTGCACTCCGAAAGGACAAAACAAAACCCTCCTCACATTGCGCTTTTTTATTGCCTTTCTTTCCCACCCGGGAGGGTCTCGGTTAGCCCTCGCAGAGCCCCAGCCGTCCAGCCTATAGACCTCGCAGCAACGGAACCCCCCCACCAGTCTCGGGGCAGGGACAGCAGACTGCGCCCGTCTTCACCGTCCTCGGGCGGACACTGTAACACTCTCAGACAAGTCATCTTACGACCCCGATCCCCGCTGCCCGCCGGCAGCCTGCCTCATCCCGCCGCGGGCAGCGCGATCGAAACAACCCAAACCAGAGCGAGCGAACTCACTTTTTTTCTTTCCTTTTCCCTAAGGTTCCCATGTCGATGTCAGCCGCGTCTCCGCAGCGCGGCCGCCTCTGCTAGCAGCGCAGGGAGCGGGGCTACGCGGGACGGAGGGCGTCAGGGGGAGCAGCACAGCTCCGCGCATCGCCGCCTCCCGCCTCGCTGCTCTCCCGCTCCCCGTCTCGCTTCGGGAGGAGTCTGAAACCAATTCAAGTGGGGCAGCAAGCGGCCGCGACTCCGCCACCCGTGACGAGCGCAGGCGAAGATCTTATCAGCAGAAGGAAGTACTGAGCTGCTGGGTTGCTCTTCTCTGAAGCCGCCGGGTTTACCGTCTGCCGAAACACTCTCAGGGTCCTGCTCACATCGCCTGGCTCTAAAGCGGCCGCAACTTATTTTTCCAAGGCGCAACTTCAGCAGCCGGCTGGGCAAGTCTCGCCCGTCCCGCTGCGCAAGCCCCCTCCCCACGGTGGGCTGTACCGGCACACCACCGGAGAAGGCCCGCTGCCCGGACTCCTGGGGAGGCCGCGCCGGGGCGCCCAGCGCCTGGCCACACTCAACCGCCCCTCACGCCTGCAACAGCCCCTGCCTTCCCCCGGGCCGGCTTACGGGGCTGCGGGAGCGCGCTGATTGGCTGGCCGGCGGGAGGAGGCTGTGCCAGCGTCCGGCTCCGCGCAGCTACCTGCCCCTGGCCGCGGCGGGTGGCCCTGGCTGGGGATGTCGGAGAACGGCGAGGAACCCAGCGGCCGTCGGCACGCCGCGGCGGGGTCCGAGGGGAAGGCAGGGGTGCCTGGCTGCTGGGAACGTGACGAGTCGTGCGGCTGCCCCTCCGCAGGAGCACGCTGCGCGCTCCCCGGGACACGCGCAGCTGGAGCCAGCGGCTGCGCGGTGCCGGGGCGAGGGTGCAAGCCGGAGACAGCCACCTTGCCAATTTGTATTTTAAACCTCCACTCTATTCGATACCTTGCGCTGTCCCCCCAGCCTAATCGGAGAGCGAGAAGTGACCTCGTAGCTTTCATGGTCTCTGTGTCACAATTACAGCTTTCTGAAGGCTCTTCAAACTCCACACTGGCAGCCCCTTCACAATGAGCCCTCTGGGAATCTGAAAGGAGAGAGACGCCCCATGTCATGTAACCTGCAGCTTGACCAAAGGGTCTTCCGTTGAATAACAGCCTCGACGGAGCAGTACAGAAGTCTCGGGTCACAGGGCACTTCGGCTGCTGCATTGCCAGCTGCTCCTGTTCTTAAAAACTACCTGGCATTACAATGCTGTTGTGCCTCACACCATGATAAACTGCTTCTGAACTGGTACGGTTCAGGTATTCAAAGCATTCCCTGCAAACAGCCAGGGCGTGTTTCCCTTTAGATCTCCAAAACGATGGGTTTTGTAGAGGGTGCAGTCCACAGGCATTTTCTCCAAGGCAGAGGTAACTACAATTAGCACAACAGGAGCTTTACAAACCTGACTTTTGCTTTGCTGAAGGCTTTCAGGTGAAAAGAAACTCCCTATGATCTGTTGAAAATCATGTCAGTGATTCAGTAAGGTGACAGTCTTCTAAGTTTTTAAGCTCATTCCCAGTATGGTGCTTGAAGGTCACATTATATATACACATATATATATATACACTGTATATACACATAGACACACACACACACATATATATACACAATATATATATACACACTATATATATATATATATATACATACACATATATATACACTATATATATATATACATACACATATATACACACTATATATATATGTATATGTACACATTATATATATTAATGTATATATACATTAATATGTAGCCAAGGCTACAGGTCATGTGGTTTGTATTATTCACAGATTGCATCAAGCTGGAAGGGACCCTCAAAGGTTATCTTGTCCAACCGCTCTGCAGTAAACAGGGACACCTCCAGCTACATCAGGCTGCCCGGGGCCACATGAAGTCTGATCTTGATTGTCTCCAGGGATGCAGCCTCAATCACATCCCCGTTCCAGTATTTTACCACTGTCATTGTAAATAACTTCTTCCTAATGTTCGAGCTATGTAGCCTCCAAACCCTGCTCCAGGCCTCCATTGCCCTCTATTCTATCACTGCAAGCCCTTCTAAACAGACCTTCCTCTGCTGGTTCATGTTTAATCAACTGTCAAACAGCACCCCTGGGTTCCACTCCGAGTCACAGCTTTCCACCCATGCATCCCCAAGTCAGTAGCTTACCCCATGGTTGTTGTGATCCAGGTGCAGGACCTGACACTTGGCCTTGTTGAATTCCATACAACAAGCCTTGGCCCATGGGTCTCAGCTGTCCAGGTCCCACTGCAAATCCTCTCTGCCCTCTAGAAGATCAACACAGCCATCTCATCCAGATTATTGATAAAGATATTAAAGAGAAGGCTAACAGCAGCCCTGGTGTATTTGCAGGTGCAGGCACAGAGCCAGCAGACTAAAGAAAGTGAATATACCAGCTCTGCTCAGCACTCTGGATTGAGTTCAATCCTGAACTCCCAGATACCAGAAGGACATCAATAAACTGGAATGAGTTCACCACCAGATGGCCACTGACATAGTTTAAGGTTGGAGCGCAAAAGGAACTGGACCATTTCAGCCTGGAGAAGAGGTGGGCTCAGAGGGATGCAATAGCAGACTGGCTGTGCTTCTGAAGAGATTGAGAAGGAGCCAGGTTCTTTACGGCAGTGCCTGCAGGAGAGACAGTGAATAAACTGAAAGCAAAAGAGATAACAACTGCATACAAAGAAAACTTTTTATTTCCCACCCCCACCCCCCTTTTTTCAACCGTGAGAGCAGTCAAACGCTGCAGCAGTTTACTCAGAGAAGCTGTGCAGGTTTCGGACTCAAAGGCTTTCAAGATGCAATTGGCTAAAGCCCTGAGCAGTCAGGTCTAGGTGAAAACCAGCTGGTGGCCTTGAAATAGGCACTGTCCAGAAACAGTGAGACTCAAGACACAGAAAGGAAAAGCTTAACAATACTGCTAAGAAAGGTTCTTTCTGGTTCACCATCAGATTTAAAAGAGCTGCTTAAACAGGATGTAGATAACATCATCCTAAACGGTTCCTTTGTAAACATTTTCCAAGGAGACAGTGATTAGCTGCTTCCTGTACAGGATATCTCTTGGTTAGCAGCAGAAGGCAAGGCATCATTCACTAGAAATATATCATTTTATCTTTTAAAAAGTGGCTTCACAGAACGATTGTTATGGATGTAGGAGTCCCTTTGAAAATGTCACAGGATGAAAGCTGGGCTTGCAGAAGTGTTTGGGTTTTTGGTTGGTTGGGCTGGGGTTTTGGTTGGTTGGTTTTGGGTTTGTTTAGCAAATGCCAGCTAAGATTGTGGTGCTCTTTTGAGCTGGAAAGAAATGTAGACATAGATTCATAGTATGGTTTGGGTTGGAAGGAACCCTGAAGATCAACTGAAGATCTTCTTGACAATATGATTGCTATGACTTTGGTCTCTGCAGCATCCCTTTGAACTTTGATGTTTGGTTCATTGCTTTATTCAGTTTCTCACCATATCCATCACTTACAGCACTGGTAAAAATGTCTCCTGTAACCAGAAGATTTCCCCCACCACCCCCATCATTCTGCACTAAAGCTCCTACTGAATTCCAGAGAAATAATCTGGTTTGTTTCTGAGAGATCTGCTTCAAACGTTTCAAGCTGAGTAGGCAAAGTTCCACTTTGCTGCTGTAGGGCTGAAGGCCAGGGCTAATGATTTGGCAGTGCCCAAGTCAGTGGCAGGAACTGTGTGAAGCAGCAGCTGAGGTGAGGATAAATGAGGAGTTATGGGAGGGCTTTTACATAATGTGGGTGTATAGGGAGTGAACTTTCTCTGCTCCTTCTGATCTGGTCTGCAAAAGGAATTTGGAAGTTACTTTTCCAAAGGGATTTCATCCTGGATTGCAAGGTTGTGCTGAACTAAACTGAGTGCTCAAAATGTATGTGGATGTTACACACTACCTAGACAAGGCCCATACTTCCCTGTGGAGGGACTCTCATGACCACAGAGAAGATCAAGAGCCTCTGGAGCACCTTTCCTAGGAGGAAAGTGAGTTGGGGTTGTTAGCTAGAGAAGAAAAAGCTCCAGTGAGGCTTCATAGCATCTTAAAGGTGGCCTGTAAGAAAGATGGGGACAGTCTCTTTTGCAGGGTCTGTTGCAACAGGACATGGGGTAATGGTTTTAAACTAAAAGCAGGGAGATTTAGACTACATGTGTGCTGGTTTGAGGCTAATTGGAATATTTTAATAGAGAAAATTATAGGCTGTGAAAGGAAAGCAATGGTGAGGTCTACTTCACTCATAGGCTTGCTGAGATGTTTAAGAATACAAAACAAAGATAAGACACGGGTTTGCAGACACTCGGGCTGTCTGGCAGCTTCTTGCTTCCTCCTCTCTGCCAAGTAACCTCACTAACCACTTTACTTCTAACCCCCCCTGGCCGATCTTCCAAATTCATCTTGCGTGTAAGCCAAACCTTGGGGTTAGGTACAGGGGTGGGGAGAAGGTGGAAGGTGGAAGCCCCTCCTGGGGTCTCTGATTTCTGGGCGGGGTGTTGTGTTTCTGTATTACCTTTAACTTGTGTATTTCTGTAAATATTCGTGTATATTTTGTATATATCTGCTTGTATATTGTGCTAAGCTGTAAATAGAGCTTCAGTCCTTAACTTGCAGCCAGCTGAGTCTAGTTTGGGTGATTTTACAAAGGGGAGGGGGGAGCTCCCAAACCATCACAACATGTAAGAAAGAATTTTTTTCACAGTGAAGATCGTGAAACATTAGAACAGGTTTCCTAGAGAGATGGGATATGCCCCACCACTGGAAACATTCACAGTGGAGTTGGATAGGCAAGTTGGATTAAGCAACTTAATCCAGCTGGGGATGTCCCTACGGTGTATAGTGGAATTGGACTAGGTGATCTTTGAGGCTCCCTTCCAAGCCCAAACATGATTTGATTCTTTCCTTTTGCATTGCTTTCAGGGAAATGCTGTTTTCCCTTCTCATCAGATGTTGCTTGGTCCTCACTGTTTCTCCTACATGCTCAGCATGTGAGTCAGCTGAGGAAGAAAGGAAGTGAGAGGAGAGAGGAGGAAGAGCATCTTCCCTCAAGCCCTTGCTAGCAACCCGCCAGAGTCCTTGGTGCTGGGGAATCAGAAAGAAGCAAGAGAGTCCTAACAACAAAGGCATGGTGGCTGCAGGGAATAGCAGGGTTTGGCAAGGGCTTTGTCTTCTCTTCTGTTATTATTGATACAAGAATTAACACTCAGTTGGCCATTATTTAAAAAGAAAAAAACCAGTGAGCAGAAAATGGGGAGTTTACCAACCAGAAGTATGGAGGAAAGGAAAGATTCATCTCTAGGGGAAAGATTCATCTTTCTAGGACTCTGTTTGTCTCTCGTGTTCTCTTGTTCTCAGTTAGTCTATACCGAGGGCTTGATGTGGAGGCTATTTACTTCCCATGTGCTGCACAAAGAAGGGTGGTTAACTGAAGAATTTATTTTATGTCCTTTCAGTTGAATAGAACTGATGTTTCATAACACATTTTAAGTGGTTTGGGTTGGAAAGAACCACCAAAGGTCATCCAGTCCAACCCCCTGCAGTCAGCAGGGACATCTTCCACTAAAGCAGGTTGCTCAGAGCCCTGTCCAGCCTCACCTTGAAGAGATCTAGGGATGGAGCCTGCAACCACCTCCCTGGGGAGCCTTTTGCAGTGTTCCAGCACTCTCATAGTGCAGAACTTGTTCCTCACATCCAATATCAATCTACTCTGATCTCATTTCAAACCATTGGCCTCATCCTGTCTCTGCAGGCCTTTGCAAACAGTCCCTCTGCAGCCTTCTTGTAGTCCCCTTCAAGACATGGAAGGCCAACCTGAGAACAACAAGGCAGTGAAAGTTTAAGGCTCTATTTCTCTCTGATAAGTGGCAGTTTGGGTGTGTTTCTCCTCCTCCTTTCTACCTGTCCTATTTCCTCACTCCTTTGGAATTTCAAAAGGAAAGGTTCTTAATGCTTGTTCAGGATGACTCAGAGGTTAAGCCCCCCCAGATGCTCTGTGCTGTTTTGTCAAACGTGAGCACAGTTTAAATTTTGCATTTAAACTGAGTGCTGTCTGCCTTTCAAAGGTCAGGAAAGAGAAGGAGGGGAAAACACTGTCAATAAATTCTGTGACTAATGAGTCAGAGAGACAGAAATTGTATTCTTGATGTAGTTTGTTTTGCATTGCTTTTAAGAACTTGCCAAGCTATTCTTCTCAGCATCAGTTACAGAAGGCAATTTCGGAATGCAGGCAAGAAAGCTCGATGTGTGTTTCCCTAGTGGAGAGAAATGACACTAAAGAAGGAAAATGGTGCTGAAACAAACATGTCAGAGCCCACCAGTACTCAAAGCAGTGTTTTGCAAAGATGCAAGCTGTTCCTATTCAGACAGGAAGGTTGTTTCAGTGCTTTTGTCTCAGCCTGTGGTTGTGGCAATTAAAAAAAAAAATAAAATAGTTCAAACCCTGAAAGAAAATAGGTCTGCAGATTCCTCATAGGTAGGAGTGCACTGCAGGAATAACTGCTGATTGAGATTTGCAGTCTTGTACCTCTTTTAGACAGCTTTAAAGATTTCTCTGGCACAGGATGCGCCTATGCAATGGTTATTGAGGAGTCAGTTTGATCCAGCACTGGGAAGCACTCACATGCCCTTCTGATTTCACAGTGTTGCTCATCACAACGTTGTTCATCACAGTGTGGTTCATTTCCAAACACAAATTAGGGAAGTTTGTAGATGAGTTTAGACCATTTCATTTTCATACAACTATTAAAGATTCTTTTATCGTGATAATCGTAATAAGGAAGAAAGAGACTTGGGGATGTTGGTTCATGAGAAGCTCCCCAGGAGCCAGCAGTGCCCTCATGGGCAGCTGTGTGCTAGGCTGAAGCCAGAGGTGTGTGGGCAGCAGGGCAGGAGAGGGGATTCTGCCCCTTGGCTCTGCTCAGACCTCACCTCCAATCCCACCTCCAGTGCTGGTGTCTCCAGCAGAAGGAGGATACAGAGCTGATGGAGTGAGTCTAGAGGAGGCCACAAAGATGATCCAAGGGCTGGAACAGCTCTGCCATGAGGACAGACTGAGGGGGCTGGAGGTGTTCATTCTGGAGAAGAGAAGACTCCAGGGAGACCTTAAAGCTGCGTGGCAATAGCTGAAAGGGTCCTGGAGGAAGGCTGCAGAGGGACTTTTCATCAGGGTGTCTAGAGACAGGACATGAGGGAATGGGTTGAAGCTGAGGCAGAGTAGGGTTAAACTGGAGCTGAGGGAGAAGTTCTTCAGTAGTAACATGGTGAGACTGTGGTATAGGCTGTCCAGGGAAGCTGTGGCTGCCTCCTCCCTGGATGCTTTGAGCAGCTGAGTCTAGTTGAGAGGTGTCCCTGCCCACAGTGGGGAGGTTGGAGCAGATGAGCTCTGAGTTCCCATTGTAGGATGCTCAGATGAATAGGTGCTATTCTAATGTTTGACCTGTTTCCACAGGAGGGCATTCCCTTGGAGTTGTAGAACATGCTGAGATATACCACACTGGACTGGAAGAGTTACTTCACTGATTGTTTTTCTCTTGTCTTCATGTCTTATTTTAACTACTTCTGTACAGTTCCAGGTAATACACAGCAGCTTTTCAAGCACTGTCTGTAGGCCTCAATGTTCCTTTCATCCTTTACCTCATTCTGTTGTTCCTTGAACTTTAGTTTCAGTGGTTTCAGAAACATCAGAGATGAAAGGAAATGCAGAAGGTCACTCAACAGGCTTACCTCAGTCATGTGCCTTCTCTCTTTCACTTTTCTGCCATTTCTGTAGAGATCAGAACATGTTTGGGTCTTCTAAAATTTCATTTTATCTGCTGCGCAAATGCCTCCTTTTCATTTTTCTATTTCACCTCATCCATTTCTTTGGCTCTTCTAAGGCCAATTATTTAACAAGACAATTATTCAAAGTGCTCTGCAATTAGTTCATGGAATGTTTATAAAAACAGGAAAAACTTTTGACTGATTAAATACTCTGCTTGCCTTTTTTTTTTTTTCTTTTCTTTTTTCAAGCTTAATTATAATCTTCTTGATATGTGGAAGAATTTGCTTAATGGAATCCTTTAATTTGAAGCTGTTTAACTTTGCTAAATCTTTGTCAGTTATATTTTTATCTTCCATTTCTGATTTTTCTCATGGTTTTGTGGTAGTGAATCACACATAACTTGTTGGAGTGAGTCCAGAGGAGGCCATAAAGATGATCCAAAGGCTGGAGCAGCTCTGTTGTGAGGACAGGCTGATGGAGTTCGGGGTGTTCAGCCTGGAGAAGAGAAGATGCTGAGG
This sequence comes from Eubucco bourcierii, assembly GCA_013396675.1. Classification (NCBI taxonomy): domain Eukaryota; kingdom Metazoa; phylum Chordata; class Aves; order Piciformes; family Ramphastidae; genus Eubucco; species Eubucco bourcierii. The sequence goes on from VWZE01019665.1 coordinate 78,743, forward strand.
AGACCTTAGAGCTGTCTTCAATAGCTGAAGGGATTCTACAGGAAGGCTGAATAGGGAATTTTACAAGAGTGTCCACCAATAGGACAAGGGGAAATGGATTTAAATTGAAGGGGAATAGGTTTAGATTGGATTTTAGGAAGAAATTCTTCGCTATGATGGTGGCAAGACCCTGGAATGGCTTGTCCACAGGGATTGTGGCTGCCTCCTCCCTAGAGATCTTCAAGGCCAGACTGGATGTGGCCTTGAGCAGCCAAGTCTGATTGAGAGGTATTCCTGCCCATGGGAAAGATTGGATTAGATGATCCCTGAGGTCTCTTCCTGCCTCGGCTATTCTATGATTCTATGAATTTAGGGCAGGTAGAGAACTCTGAACACTGCCCATAGCATTCCCAATTCTTTAGATCCAAGTTAAAATTCTTAATACCATGACACAGCTGCTTCCTCAGCCTGGTGCCATCTTAAGTTGTGTTTCTTAGACAGCCTAGTAAGGCCCTAGCAATCCAAACCCACAGGTTGTTTGTTCCTATGGCTATGTTGCCTGAAAAGCTTCATCCCTATTAAATATAACAACAATGGAACCTAACTCCTGCTCTTCTCAAGCAAGTATTGTGGTAGGTGGCTGTATTAATGTTGTGCATTCCCTGTGCACACAAGGTCCTTTGATTATTGCATGGCAGAGAATGGGAGCTTCCTCACCTTGTAAATATCCTACAACATGCCACTTCAGACATCTTTTCACTCAGACATGGGATGTGAGATTTGAATTTCCAGATACAGTGGAAAGAATTGAGCCTAAGCATCTCATGTAATGATATGAGTGTTAGAGCACTGTATGTGAGCAAGAGCATCTCTATGAGTGCTCCTAGCATTGCAGCCATTGGATTTAAATACATTATGAAAGCAGAGTATTGACTTCCTTGGCCTTTGAAGGGAATCTGTCTTGAGAAGAGATTCCAGAACCTAAAGTAAAATCAGTGCTTCTTTTCAGCAAAGACCTCTACGTCCCTCAGATGATGTCATTTGAGATGTTGTCTCTCAGAAGGAATTGCAGTTACCTATGTTTGGCTGCCTCCAGCTCAGAATGCAGCTTGCTGTCAATCTGACCGGTGGAAAGTTCTGGATTTTGCTCCATGGCCAAGCACCTGAGATGGTTTCATAATGCTCACTACTTTCAGTCAACTCTAAGCTAAGTGTTTCACCTGATGACATGGTCAAGGTCACAAAAGAAAGCTATGGAACATCAAAACATAGACTTGGGTGTCAAAAGGCTGATCTTAACCAAGAGCCAGCCTTCCTTTCTCACAGATTTCATCATGCTTTGATGAGCATGTCACAAGCATGCTGGTGACTTTGGTTCCATCTTTCCTTGATTACATCACTATCTCATAGATCAGTTTTATTGCTACTGCTTGCAAGTCCTATCCTCTTTACATGTGTAATTGCAGTGATTGCACAATCTGCTTTAGCTGTAGTCAGTGCTATGGCAACCAGAGTCACACCAGTTCCTAGCCATTGTATGTTAAAGATTTGAAGTTTCAGATTCTCTTCTTCAGTTTCGTGTGTATGCTGAATGAATGTGTGTGACTTCATGGAAATCACAGAACCATGGGTTGTTAGGTGTTGGAAGGGACCACAAAAGATCATCCAGTCCAACCCCTGACAGCTGCTCACATCAGTGAAAGCGGAAAGAAGATTTATAGTGCAACCCTCATTTTAAAAAGGGAAGTAAAATTTCTCACCTGCTCAGCAGTACTCAGACAAAACATAACTGTCCTCCCTCCAGCATCATTCATAGAATCATAGAATCATAGAATCATAGAATCATAGAATGGTAAGGTTGGAAGGGACCTCAAGTATCATCTAGTTCCAACCCCCTGCCATAGGCAGGGACACCTCCCACTAGTACAGCTCACTCAAGGCCTCATCCAACCTGGCCTTGAACACCTCCAGGGAGGGAGCATCCACGACCTCCCTGGGCAACCTGTTCCAGTGCCTCACCACCCTCACTGGAAAGAACTTCCTCCTAACATCCAGTCTAAATCTCCCCTCTGCCAGTTTAAGCCCATTGCCCCTTGTCCTGTCATCACAGGACCTTGTCAATAGTCCCTCCCCAGCCTTCCTGTAGGCCCCCTTCAGATACTGGAAGGCTGCTATCAGGTCCCCTCGAAGCCTTCTCTTCTCCAGGCTGAAGAGCCCCAACTCTCTCAGCCTGTCCTCATAGCAGAGCTGCTGCAGCCCTCTGATCATCTTTGTGGCCCTCCTCTGGACCCGCTCCAACACTTCCATGTCCTTCCTGTGCTGAGGGTTCCAGAACTGCACACAGTACTCCAGGTGGGGTCTGACGAGAGCAGAGTAAAGGGGCAGAATCACCTCCCTTGCCCTGCTGGCCACGCTTCTCTTGATGCAGCCTAGGACTCGGTTGGCTGTCTGGGCTGCATGTGCACACTGCAGACTCATGTTGAGCTTTTCATCAACCCAGACTCCAAGGTCCTTTTCCTCAGGGCTGCTCTCCAGCCATTCACCACCCAGCCTGTATTTGTGCTTGGGATTGTGCCTACCCAGGTGCAGGACCTTACACTTGGCCTTATTGAATTTCATCAGGTTGGCCTGGGCCCAACTCTCCAGCCTGTCCAGGTCCCTCTGGATGGCATCCCTGCCCTCTAGCAAGTCGACTGTGCCACACAGCTTGGTGTCATCTGCAAACTTGCTGAGGGTGCACTCCATTCCTCTGTCCATGTCACTGACAAAGATGTTAAACAGCACTGGTCCCAGCACTGACCCCTGAGGGACACCACTTGTCACTGGTCTCCAGGTGGACATTGTGCCGTTGATCGCCACTCTCTGGGTTCGACCATCCAGCCAATTCCTTATCCAGCGAGTGGTCCATCCATCAAGTCCATGCTTTTCCAGTTTGGTGACCAGGATGTCATGTGGGACAGAGTCAAATGCTTTACTCAGGTCCAGGTAGATGACATCAGCTGCCTTTCCCTTGTCCACTGTCGCTGTGACTTCATCATAGAAAGCCACTAAATTTGTCAGGCAAGATCTGCCCTTGGTGAAGCCATGCTGGTTCCCACCAATCACCTCTGCTTTGTTTTCCATTTGCCTTAGCAGGACTTTCAGCAGGATCTGCTCCATGATCTTGCCAGGCACAGAGGTGAGGCTGACTGGTCTGTAGTTTCCAGGGTCATTCTTTTTACCCTTCTTGAAGATGGGTGTTATGTTTGCCCTTCTCCAGTCAGCAGGAACTTCACCAGTCTGCCATGACTTTTCAAATATGATGCACAGTGGTTTGGCAACTTCATCTGCCAGTTCCCTCAGGACCCGTGGGTGGATCTCATCAGGCCCCATGGACTTGTGCACATTCAGGTTTCTTAGGAGCTCATAAACATCATCTTCTACTATAGTAGGCAGATTTGCCTGCTCCCAGTCCTCACTTTTACCCTCTGCAACTTGGACATTGTGGTTGGAGCCCTTGCTGTTAAAGACTGAGGCAAAGAAGTCATTGAGCACCTCAGCCTTGTCCATGTCCTTTGTCAGCAGCTCTCCATTTTCCTTCTGTAAGGGTCCCACATTGTCCCTAGTTCTCCTCTTCTCACTAATATACCTGTAGAAGTTCTTCTTGTTCCCTTTAATGTCCCTGGCCAGATTCAATTCTAGCTGTGCCTTGGCTTTCCTTACCACAGCTCTGGCTGCACAGTATCTTTGTACTCATCCCATTCTCTATAAGCTTTCCTTGCTTCCATTCTCTGTCCTTGCTTCCATTCTCTATAAGCCTTCTTCTTGCTTTTGAGTGTATCCAGGAGCTCTCTATTCATCCATGCAGGCCTCCTGGCATTCTTACCTGTCTTCCTCTTTTCAGGGACGCATTTTTTCTGAGCCTGAAGAAGGTGATCCTTGAACAATGACCAGCTTTCCTGGGCTCCCCTTCCTTCCATGGTTACTTCCCATGGTACCCTGCCAAGGAGATCCCTGAAGAGGCTGAACACATACACACTTGGTAAGGTGTCTCACCACTTAGGAAGTGGAGCAGTTGCTTACAAAGGAGCAAGTAAGTTTCAGTGTGAGACAAATTCTCAAACTGCACATTCTAATGATTGTCAGAAGTTAGCAACATAGAATGGTCTGGGTTGAAAGGAACCTTTGCTTTGTGACATTCCAGTTTGTTGTTGGATTTTTCACTAATGTATTTCTTAACATGGAGGAAAAATCTAAAACCTAACTGAGAGGATCACTGAGTGGCTCTGTTACAGTCAAAAATAAAGCAGTATGATTACTATCACGTCTCTACCACTTGGCTCTGCTCTGCTGAGACCTCATCTGAAGTTCTGCATTCAGCTCTGGAGCCCTCAACATAGGAAGGACATGGACCTGATGGAGCAGGCCCAGAGGAGGGTCACCAAAATCATCAGGGGGCTGGAACACCTCTGCTATGAGGACATGCTGAGGGAGCTGGAGGTGTGCAGCCTGCAGAAGAGAAGGCTGCAGGCATACCTAATAGCAGCCTGCCAGGACCTGAGAGGGCTACAAGAAGGCTGCAGAGGGATTGTTTGCAAAGGCCTGCAGGGACAGGACCAGGGCAATGATTTGAAATGAGAGCAGAGCAGATTGAGATTGGATGTGAGGAACAAATTCTGCACCAGAGGGGTACTGTAACACTGCAAAAGGTTGCTTGAGGAGGTGATTATCAACATCAACAGAGATATTCAAGGTGAGGCTGGAAAAGGCTGTAAGCAACCTGCTCTAGTGGAGGATGCCCCTGCTGCCTTCAGAGGGGTTGGACTGGATGAACCTTTGGAGGTCCCTTCTAACTCAAACCATTACATGATTCTATGAATCTTATAGGCTATAGTAGCCTTCCAGTATCTGAAGGGGGCCTACAGGAAACCTGGGGAAGGATTATTTACAAGGTCTTGCAGTGACAGGACTAGGGGCAATGGGTTTAAACTAGCAGAGGGGAGATTTAGACTGGATGTTAGGAGGAAGTTCTTTCCAGTGAGGGTGGTGAGGCACTGGAACAGGTTGCCCAGGGAGGTCGTGGATGCTCCCTCCCTGTAGATGTTCAAGGCCAAGTTGGACGAGGCCTTGAGTAACCTGTACTAATGGGAGGTGTCCCTGCCTATGGCAGGGGGTTGGAACTAGATGATCCTTGAGGTCCCTTCCAACCTTACCATTCTGTGATTCTATGAATTTTCCTGCTCTCAGGCTAGAGCCTGGCATCTGCAACTGCCCCTTTATTTTCATACCAGTTATATTCCATTACCTTTGAAATCAGTGTCTTTGAATTACCTTTTCCTGGCAACCCATACTTTGTGTCTAAGCGTGGTAGAGTTTGCCAACATGTTCAAAAGTTCCCACATGCACATGTGTGCAGGCACCTCCCCATGCCCACCCTGACTGCAGAAGTTTCATTTCCTTAGGAAACAGACCGAAAGTGAGAGGCAAAACCAAGGAACTGAGAATTGTGCCTCCCAATCCAACATGCTACCCCACTTCTAGCACATGGAAAGACAGAGTAGTTCCCCCTCTAAGTTCCACAGTAAAAAGCAGTGTGATCCACTGCTTATCAGGCTTAAATTTGGGCAATGTTGATTCCTTTGTTTGCTATTAGTCAGTTGTGTATTTTTGGTCAAATTCTCATCTCTCATTTCCCCTTTTTTTGCCTGTTTAGCTGCAGTTCAGTTATGCGGAGCGAGCTCTTTGCCTGTGTCTTCACAGTGCTTAACATGCTGATGCCTATCATAGAATCATAGAATCATAGAATCATAGA
>VWZE01019666.1:2207-22835 GCA_013396675.1 Eubucco bourcierii
TATCCATCTATCTATCTATCTATCTATCTATCTATCTATCTATCTATCTATCTATCTGTCTATATATGTAGTTTTCCGTATCTATCTATCTATCTATCTATCTGTATATATATATATATATATATCTGTACATATGTAGTTTTCCAGATATAGATATATATCTGTATGTGTATATATGTAGTTTTCCAGATACATATTTTTTAAAAAATATGTATATATATGTGTGTGTATATTAAAAAAAAAAAAAGTATGTGTATGTATATACATATGTATGTATGACCCAAACAAAGAATTTTTGAGAAGGCGGATACAGTGTGAAAACAACACAAACATTTTGAAAGAAGAGCAATTAGATCCAAAGCACTTTAGCTAATTAAAATAGTGGATCTTAATAGTCAGGTTAAGATGTTTGGGGATCAGCTGCATAATTCTGTCACTCAAGGAGAACAGAAGCATGATCACAAAAGCTTATAAATATCATTAATTAGAGACAGAGAAACGCTGTACATGGATTATGTCGCTCAGCTCTCTGTGTGACTGTTTCATACAATATGCATTCTATTGTTTTAAAAATACCACCATTTAAGTTCCAACTCTGCCTGTAAAAAGAGAAATGTTGAGTGACTGAAAAAAATTATTCCCATGCAAATGTGCTGTTTTATTCTTGGGATTAGTGTGGAATAGGTAATGAGAGCTAGTAATGAGTTGTGGTGGTGGTGTTGATGCTGCGTAGCATTTAGCAGCTACTATTGCACGTCTGAGGCAGATGTCAAATCTTTTATGCAGTCACCAAGCACTTCATGTGATCTTGTGCAGAACCTAAAAGGTCCCTTTCTATTCCCCTTGCACCATCAGAGATACAACTGTGTTGTAGTGGTAGGACGTTGCAAAGATCTCTGTGTCAGCAGGTATGTTTTTCTGACAGGAAGGTGGTGGAGTGATGGCAATCACAGGTCAACCATGCGAGAAATGAATGAACCCAAGGGCTGAGTTCTTACCCCAGAAATAGGAGCAGGTATGGTTGGTTTGCTGTGTTCCTTGCCAGTTTCACTCCTTTGCTTGCACACCGCTATCAGTGGCGCAGTACGTGTTCATACTTAATGCTGGAATTTGTTCCTAGATGATATATTTGCCACTTGGTATGAAAGAATTTCAATAGATGACTTCTCTTTAATGTTTATCAGGGAAAAGGAGCTTTCAAATTTCTTGTCAAGCATTTGTCACAGGAACTACAAAGAGGTCAGAAAAATGGACGGGGCACAGCTCTGTGTGCCCAGTGACCTGTCTTTTCCTTCTGATCCTTACCTGACGTGTTTATGCGGATGGTCTTCTCATTCATTTCTCTGAACTCAAGTTCTCTGCCTGCAAAGTGGGAGTACTTGCCTTGATTGGATGTTCCCAAATGAATATTATTATTATTAATCAAAACAATTGTTTATATAGCTTTCTACAATGACTGAGATTTTTCCAGAAATGGCTCCAGTGGGGTTCAAGGGAATCATAGAATCAGAATGGTAAGGTTGAAAGGGACCTCAAGGATCATCTAGTTCCAACCGCCTGCTATAGGCAGGGACACCTCCCACTAAAACAAGTTACTCAAGGCCTTGTCCAACCTGGTCTTGACCACCTCCAGGGAGGGAGCAGCTGCAACCTCCCTGGGCAACCTGTGCCAGTGTTTCACCACCCTTGTTGGAAAGAACTTCTTCCTAACATCCAGTTTAAATCTCCCCTCTTCCAGTTTAAACCCATTCCCCCAGGTCCTGTCATTACAAGACCTTGTAATGTAATGGCAGATCAGGACCTGGCACTTGGCCTTGTTAAACCCAATTCCCTTGACCTTAGCCCATCAATTTAACCTGTCCAGATCTCCCTGAAGTGCTTTCCTATCCTCAGCTGCCAGCTGGATTTAACTGTGCTTATCAAACTCTTTGAGCCTGGCTGTGCAGCCAGTTTTTAATCCAGTAAAGAATCCATCTGGGTATGCCAGGGGCCACAGATTTCCCTGGGAGAATGCTATGGGAGCTGCTGTCAAATGGTTTACTAAACCCTCAGTACAATGTCCACAGCCTTTTGCTCATCCACTAGGCAGGTCACCTGCTCATAGGAGATGAGGTTGTTCAAGCAGGACCTGCCTTTCATGAACTCAAGCAGGCTGAGCTGGGTCCCACTGTTACCCTGTGTCACCACAAGAGAAAGTCAGAGAGGGTGAACAAAGAGACATGTCTGCTTCCCTAGAGATTGAGGGGGAAACAAAGAGAAAAATAAAGCGGAACGGAGAGAAAGTAAAGGAAGAAAGGATCATTTTGTGGCTAGAGCCACAGGAAGAATAAGACTTATTGGAGAAAGTATAGAGGTTAGAAGAATATCTAAAAAAGAATGGGCTGCATCAGGAGAAGTGTGGCCAGCAAGGTGAAGGAGGTGATTCTCCCCCTGTACTCTTCTCTAGTGAGACTCCACCTGGAGTACTGCATCCAGTTCTGGAGCCACTATTACAAGAGGGATGTGGAGATCCTGGAGCATCTCCAGAGAAGGGCCATGAGGATGCTCAGAGGGCTGAAGCACCTTTGCTATGAGGACAGACTGAAAGAGTTGGGACTGTTCAGTCTGGAGAAGAGGAGGTTCCCAGGTGACCTTACAGTGGCCTTCCGGTATCTGAACAGGACCTACAAAAAAGCTGGGGAGGGACTTTTTAAGCTCTCAGGTAGTGATAGGACTAGGAGGAATGGAGCAAAGCTGGAGGTGGGGAGATTCAATCTGGATGTAAGGAGGAAGTTCTTCAGCATGAGAGTGGTCAAAGCCTGGCATGGGTTGCCCAGGGTGGTGGTTGAGACCAGGGTGGATGAGGCTCTGGCCAGCCTGATCTAGGGTAGGGTGTCCCTGCCCATGACAGGAGAGTTGTAACTAGATGATTCTTGTGGTCCCTTCCAACCCTGACTTGACTCTATGTCATCAGCAAGTTTATTGTTTCTTCTGGGTTCAGTTGTAGCAAACTCCAGAGTAGGGCAGTGTTGCTCATGGTGGAGGACTGCTGCAATTGTCCATGATGTACAGTTTTTCAGGTGAGTCCATTGTGGTGGAATCCAGTCGGTGAAATACTGCTGAAAGCTGTTTGAGACAAAAATCTGCTGGAATCACAGGAGTTCAAACAGGATTTTAAAAGGGGAAGCAGTGAGATTCTCCAAGTTATTAAAAGTTGCTGCTGGATAAATGAGATGGATTTGGTCTCGAAAGTACGGATTTGGTAAGTAAAAACCCAGCAATATTAACCTACTGATTTGTTACACTTTGAATAACTGTAGAGCATTCTGGGAAGGGAAAAAAAAAAAAAAGTTATATTTAAATGGACCATGGGAACTAATTTGTAACTACAACACTGATGATATTTTTATGCTTATTAGCTCCTATCATTTCAGAGGAAGATTAAGCCCTCCCTAGAACCCATAAACATTTAGTTTGTGGTAACTACAGATTTTAATGGTTGAAAAACAGGATCATCCATCTGTTGGAGACCAGCAAAACAAATACCTTGAGTTACCTGTATAAGCTGCTTTCTGCCTAAATGTGGTCCTAAACAGGCACAACGAGAGCTGATAACACTGCTCATTTTTTAGGCAGGATGTCAAATTTAGGGTAAATGATGCTAAAAAATCATAAAACGGTCCCTAGCCTCTGCCAGAGCAATAAAAGGATCCCAGCAGTTTGGTTGTTTTTTTTTTTTTTTTTCCTCATCAAAGCAGATGGCTTTAATGATTTTTCAAGCCATGCTTAATTCATCTGCAAACAGCAGAGATCGGTTTGCAAATGTGTACTGAAAGAGAGCGATGTTACTGTTCATAAATGCTCTGCAAGTTTGTTTTGCCCCATCATTAGTGGCAAATGGTGTTTGCTTAAGGTAAATTATTTTTGTGAACCGTCCCGGAGTCAGCGTTGCAGTTGCAATAAATTACCTGTAAAATGAAGTGAGCATCACCTGCTTAATGTAGCTGGCACAATTGACCTGATGGAATAAGCAAAATTATCTATTTTCTTTCGAATTAAAATTGCGTTATCAAGGCGATTGTCGTCCTTCCCAAATACTTGTTTGCTTTGCAGCATGAAGCTGTGTGGTTTATTTTCTTTTGTGGCTTTTTGTTGCGAGTTTGTGTGATGGTTTGGGAGTTCCCCTCCTCCCTTCGCTTTGTAAAGTCACCCAGACTAGACTCAGCTGGCTGGAAGTTAAGGACTGAAGCTCTATTTACAGCTTAGAACAATGTACAAGCAGAGATATACACAACAGGCAGGAATAGTTACAGAAATTACAAGTTAAAAGTAATACAAACCCTCAATTCCCCTCCTAGAAATCAGAGTCTCCAGGAGGGGTTTGGCTTATGCTTAAGGTGAGTTTGGAGGATCGGCAAGGGGGTTAGAAGCAGAGTGGTCAGGTAGGTTATTCAGCAGAGAGGAGAAGACACACTGGCTCCCAGAGAGAGACCCAGAGACTGTTATCTATGTTTCTGTTCATACTCTTATATATCTCAGCAAGCCTATGAGTGAAGTAGACATCACCATTGTTTTCTTTTCACAGTCTATAATATGGAATCATAGAATGGTAAGGTTGGAAGGGACCTCAAGGATCATCTAGCTCCAACCCCCTGCCATAGACACAGACACCTCCCACTAGTAGAGGTTACTCAAGGCCTCATCCAACCTGGCCTTGAACACCTCCAGGGAGGGAGCAGCCACAACCTGCCTGGGCAACATGTTCCAGTGCCTCACCACCCTCACTGGAAAGAACTTCCTCCTAACATCCAGTCTAAATCTCTCCTCTTCCAGTTTAAATCCATTGCCCCTTGTCCTGTCATTGCAAGACCTTGTAAATAATCCCTCCCCAACCTTCCTGTAGGCCCCCTTCAGATACTGGAAGGCTACTCTAAGATCTCCTCCAAGTCTTCTCTTCTCCATGCTACAGAGCCCCAACTCTCTCAGCCTGTAATTTTTTGTTATAAAGATTCCAATTAGCCTCAAACCATCAGAGTTTGTTACTCCTTTAATGTTGTGCTTTAACACCAGGCAGAGAAAAGCATGTGGGGGTTTCACGTATGGGTTTGTATTTTTTAAAATAGCTTTGTTTTTCATATAGCATTAGAAGTTAGTCATAGGACAATAATTGAAGAAGCAGTCTGTATGTGATAACTTAAAGGAGGGGAAGCTTTGAAATACACCAAGTAAATATAAGCAGAGTTTCTGGTATGTTTATTTCCATAGAAGAGGAAATTCTGTTATTCCTGAAATTATATCATTCCTCCATTTGCCTAGTGGCTGAATTACAACTGGGAGTAAAAATATTATAGACTCTAAATTGTGTTTAATGAAACAATGGATGTATTTCTGAACAATGAAACATAGGTCTGAAGAAGCATTCTTTCATGAAAAGTTCTGGATTTATCAGTCCAGAGGAGGGCCATGAAGATGGTCAGAGGGCTGAAGCAGCTCTGTGATAAGGACAGGCTGAGAGAGTTGGGGCTCTGTAGCATGGAGAAGAGAAGATTTGGAGGAGACCTTAGAGTAGCCTTCCAGTATCTGAAGGGGGCCTACAGGAAGACTGGGGAGGGACTATTGACAAGGTCTTGCAGTGACAGGATGAGGGGCAATGGGTTTGAACTGGCAGAGGGGAGATTTAGACTGGATGTTAGGAGGAAGTTCTTTCCAGTGAGGGTGGTGAGGCACTGGAACAGGTTGCCCGGGGAAGTTGTGGCTGCTCCCTCCCTGGAGGTGTTCAAGGCCAGGTTGGATGAGGCTTTGAGTGACTTGTTCTAGTGGAAGGTGTCCCTGCCTATGGCAGGAGGTTGGAACTAGATGATCCTTGAGGTCCCTTCCAACCTTACCATTCTATGATTCTATAACTATCTTGCTGTTGGCCACAAAGAAACTGAAAATTTTGTTTCCATCTATAGATAATCACAAAAACCCTGAAAAAAAAGAAGTTTTCTTTTCTAGAAGAGGCATTTATCACTTATAGATGTGAGTAATGTACCCAATTAGTCCATACAAGTCTTGTTTTCTTTCTAAACTGATCACAGTTGAAGTTAAAATATGTCTCATGATTTATGATTGATGGCTTGCCAACTAAACCATTTAAAACATAGCAAGAATAGACAAAGGTGTTGGGATGACACTGACTATAATAAATAACATGAGATATGTGTTAAGAAAACTGTGAAATTAGATATTGAAGAGCATTGATGCTTGGGGTTGTAGACGCTCTTGATTTCAAACTGGAATTATAAACAAAAGAAAGTTGTATTAAATCAGTTACAATAAAGTTAGTTGCAGGTGGCATTCCTGATAGGAACATTGTCTACTTCTTCGTAATGCTCATTTTGGGCAGTCTAAATGTTCACACTCAAACTGCATCATAATGTTGATGCAATTAATATGAATCATTCAGTTGCTTTCCATGTCATATTCTTTACTCTTCCAAGTTACTCCCATGTGTGCTAGATTTTATGGTCCTGCTCTAACAGGGGGGTTGGACTCAATGATCTCTGGAGGTCCTTTCTAACCCCTAACATCCTGTGATTGTGAAGGTGTTGTAAAAAGCCATGATCTCCACACTGGAAGGGTCTTAAAGGGAAACTCAAGAGAACTTACACAGAAACAAAGAACTTGCATAGAGTATTTGGGTACACAGAGCACAGCTGATGTCAGAGGCAGATACTTGACTAAATGGGCAGGTATGTGAAAAGCATTTATTGACCCACCTCATTTCAATGGGTGGCTATGCAAAAAGCCTTTCCTGATTTCACAGGGTAGACTTTTCAGACCTTGTCTTTCAGTCCTGATAGGATCAACTGTAAGAGATACACAGGGTTTACATGCCAATATAAAATTTTCATTAGGCAGACAATAGAAGAGATACCTTCCAAATAACCTTCTTGTTTGACTGTCAGAAAGAGCATTTTAAATCCTTCCTGCAAACCCTCGCTGGTATAACATTATTCATGATGTCAGTTGTCTGGGAGGAAGGCAGCAAGCCCTTACATGCAAAGTTGTGACATTTTTGAGTCACAGCAATTAGTTCAGTTATCTAACACAATATGAGTGAAAGCGAGAAAGAATGGGCCAGAGCAGGAATAATCCACAACATGCCTCTCAATTCAGATGGAGGGGTCAGGGTTATAAAGATTGCATTCAAGATGTCAGCAACAGTGTTAGAGAGCATAATTCAGCAGTGACGTTCCTGCCTAATGCCAGGAAAGCAGCTGGCATCCTTCAAGAAATACACTTGAATAGAATGCAGTTCATGACATTCAAGACCTTTCTGAGAGGTGAAAACCTAGATGAAAATGCAGACTCAGAGTGTAAATGGAGGATCTGTCTAGCGCCGTGCTTTTGGCATTCTGTTAAAAAAGCCCCAAACAACCCACAACAAAAAAAAACCAAACCACAACCCTAGAGTTGTGAGGTGGGAGGAGGGGATTGTGTCCTGCTAAACTGTGAGTCTCAGTAATAAGGCTTCACTAAGAAAAGTGCTGCATAACTAAATTTAACATGCATTCTAGAAGAGCAATCAAATCATATAGCCAGAGCTTCGGTGAATAATTCATGTGAAACCTGATGAGATAAAAGGACTGACATGAGAGAACACCAGAAATAACATAGTCCAAAAAGTCTGAAGACCAAAGATCTAGTTTTTCATCAGCAGATGTAAGGAAACTCTGGTTCTTCTCTGCTCCATCTACTCAACTTGTGTTTTCACAGGTTTCAGTTGGGCAACTGATAGAAGGCAAATTTACTGTTGCTAACTTGCTACTAACTCTAATTCTCGCCCATGTGTTATGAATGATGCAACATTAATAATCGATACTAATTTTGATATCCAGGCAGCGATTGTTAATAACTATAAAAATTGTTTACTAACATTAAATCTTGGCAGAAAATTTATTTACAAGGTTTGAAATGCACAGGAAGCAGGCAAAACTGGAACACTGTAAGAGGTAACCAGTAAATGCAACTATTATATTGGAAGGGAAGGTTCTTGCAGTCACTGCACCGCTTGCAGTTCATTATCCTGCTTGTCCACTAGGTGGATATAGGAAGCTCCTTTCTGCTTATGGCAGAAGGCAATTAGTGATTACAAGAGGCTTTAAGTATTTACTCACAAAATAAAATCAGACAGTACCCAAAGTATGTAGAGGGGTTGCTGTTCATGGTCTCAAAGCCGTTAAAAGTTTTGAAGTTTTCCCAGGCTCTTTTCTCAGGCGGGTGGGAGTCTGCCACAGTCTCTGACCCGGTTCCTCTTGGTTCCCTATTCAGCAGAACCCTTGCAGAGGGGCAGGCAGGATGCAATGCCATGTGCAGGCTTGGCACAATGTCATGCTGGCTGTGCAGGCCAATTGCATGCAGGCAGTTAGATGCTCTTCCTGGTAAACTTGAACCAGTGGAGTTTCCAGGCAGTTCAGGATGCAGTGAGTCAGCAGCATCACTATGAGTACAACAGCAGAGAGCACCTTGTGCTACTTGCTCATCTCTTTTTATCAATACAGCCTGAGACTAATGGGGCTTTGGCCATAGATTAGCCAATCAGTATGGCACTTTGCCAAGCTCGACCACACTAGGTGAAGCCAGGGCTTTGGTTATCCTTTCCTGTGGTTGCTTCCCCCAGCACAGAAGGAGGGGGAGCAGGGGAAGATGTCTGGGCAAGTCACAGTCCTTAGACTCAGTGGCTCCAGGTTCTTTGTCCTCTTTCCTGACTCAGTGGCTCTAGGTTCTTTGTCCTCTTTCCTGCAGCTGCTTCTCCCCATAGCAAAAGGGGAGGAGAACAGAAAAAACATGGCTGGGCAAACCAGGACATGTATAAGCTTATTTTGGCCTGCTTAGGCCTACCATGACACTGTGCTCTAATTTTCTCAAACTGATATTTTGCTGAACACCATAACAAGTGTGGGACCTGCTTTCCAGTCCCAGTGACTGTAAGCACCACAACAATGACTCCTGGTTGATCTATAACCCACACCGTTGCTCTAACCAGGTTTTCTCTTCAGAGTACAGGTCTCTGCCTCCTCATCTGAAGCCACATTGCTTTTCTCAGTCTGGTCTTCTAGGTTTCTGAAGGGACATAAAAAGGACACACACACACATGCATCCTGGGAAGCTGCAAAACACCTCATGGAGAAAAATGAACATTTTAAATACATGTCAGCTGCAGAAGACTAACAGAAGCAAAGCAACACTTTAAAAGCGGTGGTAATTCAACACTGCCATGGAACTAGTGGCTGCAGTACATCTGCCACCTTGTCTAAGCGGCCATCTCTGTCTCTTCCACTGCTGTCTTGCTGCATTGCTCTTTTTGTCTTCTGTAATGTGTTTGTTTCCTTTCAGGTAGTTTTAGAAAGCAATTTAAGTATCTCAGATATTTAAAACTTCTCTAGAAATCTGAAAAGAGTGAAAGAATATTGCATGATGCTATGAGACACAATCAAACTAGACAGTGTCATAGAAGAAAAAATGTCTGCCAGCTTCACTCCTATCCTATAACGAAGTATCACAATGACAGTAAGTCAGATGCTGAAATGACCAGGGAAAAAAAAAAAAAAAGTCTTTCATACAATGAAAGAAAGAGTTATGCACTGTCCTGAATCAGTAGTTCTGTTTCAAGTTGTCACTCCAGTTTGGAATCATCATCTCCTCTCTTATGAGGAGAGACTGAGGGAGTTGGGGCTGTTCAGTCTGGAGAGGAGAGGGCTGCAAGGGAACCTTATTGTGGTCTCTAAGTATCTTAAGCGGACCTAGAAAGCTGGGGAAGGACTTTTTTAGGCTGTCAGGTAGTGATAGGACTAGGGGGAATGGAACAAAGCTAGAAATGGCTAAATTCACTCTGGATGTTAGCAACAAGTTCTTCACCATGAGGGTGGTGAGAGCCTGGAATGGGTTTCCCAGGGAGGTGGTGGAAACCCCATCCCTGGAGGTGTTTAAGGCCATGCTGGAGGAGACTCCAGACAGCCTGATCTAGTGTGAAGCATCCCTGCACATGGCAGGGGAGCTGGAACTGAATGATGATCCTTGTGGTCCCTTCCAACCCTGACTGATTCTATGATTAAAAGTTGACATATGGCTATTGCACATACAGCATCTCTCCACTCAGCTCTCAAAACCTTGTCTTCCTGGTCTCTCAGTCATTTCATCTTAGTGAACATTTTCTAAAGCAGTGATTTGGATAGCTGTGGTGGACCAATCTCTGGTTCACTGCAATGCACTGGTAAGCCACAATGTCCCAAGAGATAGCAGACTTTCTGGCATGCAAAGCTTGCATTTGTCATTTTAGCTGCCACCTCCTACATCATCCTGAACAACTCTGCCAGTCCCAAGGAGAAGGGCCAGAAATTAACCTTGCTTAACCATTGGATGCATTCATCTGGCAGTCCTTTCAGTTACTTCTTTTTATTTTTGCCTGTGGAGTTATTGTCCAGGCTTTCTATTTATAATGCATGTAATGTCCCCTACTGGTGGTTTATTCATGGAGGATGGTGGTACAAAAACATGTATTAGAAGCAGACAATATTAGTCCTAGATGTACTGCTTGTCTCTGAATTTGATTGTGCAATTGTTTCTCTTGCCTGCAGGCACCGATTCATTACAACTCAATCCAAAAAACAACCTTGGATGTCAAATAAGTAACTGAGGTCAGAAATTTGGCACGAAGAGCTTAAACCAATAGTGGAGGAAATGACTTTATTTCAGAGTTAGTCTGTTATTTTCAGAGGCATAACTCCCATTAACATTGTTGGCAACTACGCAGCCTAATCCCAAGCACGTAGCTTAGAAAACTTCTCCCTGTGTGGACAAGTGTTCTCAATGAGTTTCTAAATTTATAAAAACCTCCAAAGCCCATAGTGTCTCTGTTTTGTTTGGAGTCTACAGCCAACTCCCATAGGTGGGACTCCAGCATAGCAGCAAGCAGCATTTTTCCTAGGCCAGCAACATTCAGTGCAGAAACATTGACATGTGTGTATTATACATTCTTATTTTTACACACAATTTTCATGATTCCTTTTTAGCTCTATTCCCAATGGATGTCTGAAGCACCATTGCTCTAATCTCTACTGACTTAGAAAACATGCAGTAGATTAGGCAGTAGTAATGATTACCAAGTGCGGTGCCCCTGCTGTTAAACTCAAATGACAAGCTCATCATGAGCTCTGTTTCTGATGTTCAGCTGCTTTACTTCATTATTCTCCAAGAAGCAAAGCTGGCAAGTCACAACTCTGCTCTGAGAACAGTGACAAAATAACAGGGAAAAGTCAAGGCTTAAATCATTATTTTCAGAGCACAAAAGCTTCCAGAAGATGTCTTCTTGGTTAGTGTTTGCTGTTTGTAACTTTCAAGGGCAGTACAAAAATGACTTAGAGAGTAACAGCAACACCACAAACAAGTGACTGTGACCTATAAGTTTGTGTTTTCATATCCATTCTCCATAGCTCAAGCAAGCTGTCTGAAGTCTGAAAGGAACTGAGGTTCATAGCACTATCATGTCTTGAAGTTTATGAAGCAGAAGTTCCTTGGTGAACAGTTTTGCTCTTGAATAAGAAGAAGCTGCAAAAGCTGTTAATATGTCAGAAAGAGAAGAAGCTGGATCAAGAACCTAACATCTGGATATACCCTGGAGAAGGTCTTGTTTCACAAGGAGGTGCAGGTATTAATTTCTTTAGTTTTTTGATACTGTGATTGCTATTAACACTCTTATGATAATATTTGCCCCCTTGCTCTCCCCAGCTTCACAGAGACAGAACTTCCAGGCTGTTTGTTGAGAAATCTCAGATCAGAGAAACTGACAAGCCCTCCACCTTTACTGTCTTCTGGTTTTGAGGCCTCAATCTGCATACATTCATAGGTAGCTATACCAGGTGTATTCCAGTGGCTCCTGAAACATTGGTCTGCTTGTTGCTGACACACAGCTCTTGTATTCAATTGCCATGATCTCTTTGTGGGAGGGAGAATGTGGAGAGGACACAATGCCATCTGCAAGATTAATGGATAAATAAATAAAAAGCACAAACCAGTCTTCTGAAATCCTCACCTTCCTCTCTCTTGGTTCAAGCAATAAAGATTGCCACCAATAAAGGGTGGTGAGGCACTGGAACAGGTTGCCCAGGGAGGTTGTGGNTTTCCTCTCTCTTGGTTCAAGCAATAAAGATTATGTTAGGCATGAATGGTTGGATATACCCCATCTGACACCTGGCAGCATGGGTGCAGTCGTTTGGTGTTTTTGTATGAAGAACACCACAAAGATGCCATAACCAGAAGTACTCAGGGTCCCAGCTTCCTCCAAGGAAGTAGAGATTGCTGCTCACTGGTAATGCCTAGGTGACACCTAATCTCTTGGGGGATTGATGTAAAAGAGGTCCTGAAGTTGTCCATCCTCCCTTTGGTTGATGTTTCAGAAAGGAAGAATCAGTGGCTTATAAAGAAGAAGAATCGAGGATCTTATAAAACCTGCGAAGAGCAGATCTGGTATGGACTACAGAACTAACCTGGGTGCTAACATGAAGCAGGAGTGCAGACCCACAAGGTTCAACCCAGTCTGTGAATGACAGGGGTTTGTTACTATTGTTATCTGAGTTTGGCCAGGGTAACAGAAAGGCTACCTGGTCTTGATAGAGTGAAAGGTAAATATTTGGAGTGAGATAGCACTTGTCTGAGAAGGACAAATAGGATGTGGAAGATGAGTTATGTATGAAAGAAGATAGGAAATCTGTGTAAGTCATGCAGGACAGGAGGGTGCACCAGAGAAAGTGGAAGAAAATCACCTACTTATTGGCAGTTCAGAAGATGGAGAAGATAAAGCAGTGGGAGGGAAGAGGGCCAGTTGAAGTCTTTATAGAGGAGGGAATGTGGACACTCAGGAACCTTCAGTATTTTACTCCATCAGGAGTAAAAAGGTAATAGTGGCCAGAGAAGGAAGGTAGTGTTGTGGCTGATCAAGCAGATTTAAGGAGGTTCTCCTCCCCCTCTACTCTGCCCTGGTGAGACCCAATCTTGAGTACTGGATTTAGTTTTGGGCTCCCTAGTTTAAGAGGGACAGGGATCTGCTGGGGAGAGTCTAGCAGAGGGCTACAAGGATGATTAGGAGACTGGAATACTGCCTTATGAGGAAAGGCTGAGGGACATGGGGCTTTTTAGTCTGGAGAAGACCGAAAGAATGAAAGAAACATTAGAAAGAATGAAAGAAACATTAATAAATGTTTATAAATATCTGAGGGCTGGGGGTCAGGAGAGGGGGGACAGGCTCTACTCACTTGCTCCCTGGGATAGAGCAAGGAGCAAAGGATATAAGCTGCAGTACAGGAGATTCCACCTCAATGCAAAGAGGAACTTCTTTACTGTAAAGGTCACAGAGCACTGGAACAGGCTCCCCAGAGAGGTTGTGGAGTCTCCTTCTCTGGAGACTTTCAAGACCTGGCTAGATGCATTCCTGTGTGACCTGAGCTAGACTGTATGGTCCTGCTCTGGCAGGGGAGGTTGGACTTGGTGATCTCTTTGGGTGCCTTCCAACCCCTAACATCCTGTGATCTTCCTGCGAATTATTGAATAAAAATATAGATGTTGCTACTTACTGCATTTCCAACCCCGCCCAGAGAAGTCACTTAGAGATGAGCTTTCACTTTGCTATTCGAAAGAAATGTCATTTTTTGAAGGCTCTGGTTTTTGATCCACTCATTCTTATACTTTTAGCCATGCTGTTCTGGAAAGAATATAATATTTTTAGATCAGGAGAATGAGATGCTATTCCTTACTTATACTTGTGAAATCCCCTCACTGAAAATTTTTCATTAGTTTGATAGCTTCTCTATACAGCGTTATCTTAAGAAAGAACTGTCTAACCAAGAACGCCACTTCTCTGTAACTAAGGTCATATGAAATATTTGCTATATACCTGTGGCAAAAAAAAAAAAAAAAAAAAAAGAGAGTTTTTTTTCATTTTAGTTATATTGGGGTTTTTTTATCTTATTGTCAGTGCACAGTTTAGATTTTAAAAAGTGGAATCTATTAACCCTGTGCTTCAGCTTCGCTCTGTGTACAAAGAATGATGCTGCGGAAGGACAGCTCTGGGCTGAATACATAGCCCTGCTTGTGACAATCACCTAGCTTCTTCCTGGCAAACCCAGTCCTCTCTGTATTCAGTTCAAAGCTGAGATGTGCAAATTGCTCTGCAGTGGTAATAAATATGTTCTTGGTAAGAGGTGGAAAAGTAAATAAATTTCCTTTTGAACGTTGAGGTTGGTGATGAGCAGTTTTACAGTAAGCTTCTGAATTCGGTGGCTTCTAGGAAGGTGACTCAGGACCCATGACTCAATCTTCAAGATGCTGTGTCCTTGTGTTTCTAATAAATAGAGTTAAGAAGCATGAACTGATTCATAAGACTTCCCAACAGGTATGAGCTCAGCTGTATCTCTGGAGTGGAACAAGGTGCTATGAGCACCACATTTGAAAGCCAGATCAATATCAGCCTCTGGGTGATTTTTCACAGAATCAGAATGGCTGACATTGGAAGTGGCCTCTGGAGGTCATTTGATTCAACCTTTCTGCTGAAGTAGACCATCCAGAGCCAGTTCCTAGGACCATGTCCAGACAGCTTTTGAATATCTCCAGGAATGAAAATACTTACTTAAATTTTGAATTTAACTTCTGAGTTTCTGAAAGTGCTTCCTTTATGTTGGTTATTGAAGCACAAGGCTTTATGCTAACATGTACAGTGAGTCACTGGGAATTCACAAGTAGACTCAAAGGCTTTGTTGTGAGCAGTTGTTCTCTACAGCTAACAGAAAGGAGGTTGTAGAGAGGTGGGTGTTGGTCTCATCTCCCTAGTAACAAGTGATAGGATGTGAGAAAATAACCTCAATTTGAACCAGGCTTAGACTGGATGTGAGAAGAAATTTCACTGAAAGGGTTCTCAAACAATGGAGCAGGGTCCCCAGGGAGGTGGTTGAGTTCCCATCCCTGCAGGTGTTTAAAGGATACAGAGATGTAATTCTAAGGGCTTAACACCAGACTTGCTCATGGCTGGACTCAATGATCTTAAAGGTCTTCTCCAACCAAAACAATTCTATGATTTATCCCATCACTCAAGGTGTTTTGAAGGAAGCCTTTCAACTCAGTGCTTAATTCCACCCCCCACCCCACCCCTCGTTGGCTTAGTATAAGTCTACATCTAGGGGAGAAGGTTGGAAGGTTGGGTTGTTTTTTTTTTTTTTTTTTTTTTTTTTTTTTTCACACATATCTATGAGCTCTGAATTTCCTTACAGGAATGGCACAGGCCTAAATCTGCTGTCCAGGAAGAGAAAGCCAGGGCAAAGTGAGGGAATGATGGATAACTTAGTGTGAGTGTCCAGCATGTGCTAAGAGGCGTTGTAGCTCTTTACAGCTATAAAACCATCTGATGCTTGGAATGGGCTTTAAAATACTTGTAAAGCCGTTAATTTTACAAACACACATTTGTTACAGTAAAAATGAAGGAATCAAACAAGTCAAGTAACTTTCTTGATTCTAAATGTTCGGATTTTGATTGACACATCTGAACTTTTGGCAACCTAAGGATTAAAGCTTCTTCTTTGGAACGAACCGATCCATTTCCCAAAGAACAGCAAGAAGACTTGAGTTAACGGAACAAAATAAATAAAAGGCATAAAATAAGAGGTGAAAGAAGCAAACAAAATAAACCTCAGGAAGGTGAGTCTCTATAGCTCCTGTTTTCTCTCCCTTTCTCCCCTTCTCTCTCCCTACTTTCTCGCTCCACCACTTGACTGTATCATACTGTGTTGCTGGTTGCTGAGGTGCTGCTTCACCTTCTGCAATGTTGCTTGATCTTTGATTTCCTGTGAAGCACAATGAATCTTACATTAGAGTGTGCAGAGTCAGGTGGTGCACCATCTGTTCCCAAGCTCTGAAAACACTGAGTAACAGAGAGCAACAGAAAGCAACAGCTACACCAGTTTCAGCAGAATATTCATATTCACACCGTAACAAGCAAGCAGATGACTCTATTTTCAAGCACAGAAAAGCATTTTAGTTGTCTGGCAGTTACCTATTAAATCCAACATGCTGAGGTGTCTCTCTCTCTCTCTTTTTTTTTTTTTTTAAATTAAAATACACTTAATATTCATTAACATGGCTCAGCCATAAAATATGTTAAGCAATTCATACTGCTTAGGTGCTTTGATATAATGGAGAGCCATATGACGGACGCTGCAAAGTGGTGTTTGTTTAACTGCATTTAATAGCATCTGTGCGTGCAGCCCCCAAAAGATAGCTGGAGCAGCTGCAAAACTGTGGCACTAGCATTGTAGAGCACAGGTAATGCAGAAGATTGGTGAATCCCAGGTAATACAGAAGATTGGTGAGTCCCTCGCCACCAACCTGCTGCAAGATTTTGTTTCAAAAATGCGCTGAGATTCTGCTAAGGGAGCATTATGTGTACCCGACTTGCTGTTAGAAATCTCTCTTCTCCCTTACTACACATTGATCCACAAATTACAGGCTGCAACTATTTTAATTCTATGTTTTCTTAGCTGCAGTTTAATCTCAGAAGAAAGAAAAACCCATAGTACCTGAGAGTGTGCTTATTGATTGAGAATAGTTCAGCTACAGAGGCAAAGTTGCTAAGACATATGCTTCTAATTCTTTAGTGTTCCTCTCCATATTAATGCTAGAACAGCTTAAGTCAGATTTACAGGAGCCCAAAATTGCTTTAACTACTTTGCTAAATATTGTGCTTATTATAGAAGAAACTAGGAGAAAGATTTATCACATTTTTAGAAACCATTTAAAAAGCTTCATTGATCTTCCCGCACTTTAACTTTCCAACAGGCTTATTTTGAAGCACTATATTACAAGGGAAATATAAAAGCATTCCAAAAGAAGTGCTTTGGCCAAAAAAAAAAAAAAAAAAAAAAAAAAAGGAGAAAAAAAAGAAATCAAGGAAAGAAAGAAGGAGATTTGTTTGATACTGGTATGGCATTATCATCTCTAATGCCCTCCATCTCTCGGTATGTGGCACTGAATATAAAATATTTCATGGCTGTGTTCACCTGTTCCCAATTGTGCTCATGATGTGGTGAACAGTCCTGAGAAAGTTAAACTCTGTGCAATAGTTGATCCACACATGAGTGGAGACAATGCTGATAATTGTGTATATACAGGATTTTTTGACTCAGAACTGTGCACATATTTTACAACTGTGCATTTAGCTTTATAACTTCCTTGAAAAATTACCTGTGGCCAGCTGGCATCTGCATACGGAATCGTACAATTATGTCATGCTAATAATGATGATGCTTATTATTTTAATATTATTCTAGTATTATTTTTCATATCTTGATATGCATGCATGGATTATAGGGATTATGAATTATGTGCATGCTGCATGGGTCATAAAACCTGTATAAACCTAGACAGAAAACATACAAAACTCTCTTGTCATGCAATAAGCCAGCTCCAGGGTTGTAAAGCATATGAGGATGTCTGTGTCGAAGATTCTACTACCACAAAGTGGGGTGGGGGGTGTGTGGAATCCTCCCTAAAAAAAGTGCTGAGACTCTCACTGTTGCAGAGGGCAATGGGGGAAAAAAGGTGACTGAAAAAGCTGACACAAACGTAGTCTGAGGGCTTGGCAAACGTTGGAAGCAAAATTGATTTTGCATTGTCTGAGTTTGGAATGACTGATTCTGAGACTTCTCTGTTAGTGTACAGAGGGGCTAAGACTTTTGACAGATAGGAATAAACACAGAATATCAAAGTTCAATGCAGTAGGGGGTAAAAAGAAAAAAAGCAGTTAAATTACACAAGAGTTGTGATTTTCAGCCTGGGCAGAGCTCAGTGCCCAGCTGGCTCAACTCTCTATGCTTCACATCTAATTGGGATGATCAATTAAAAAATTTCTTGTTGCTTAATGTGCAGGTGTGTCCTAGATCAATGAGGTTTAGAAACCCTGCAATCAGGTGTCCTAAGCTTTTAATCTTTGATAATTGAGTTATAAAAGGTGCTTCCTTCTCATTCTTCTCCTTGAAGCCTTCAGGAATATGTGTCAGTTTATTCTTTGTCTGTTAATTGTTTATTTGAGCATAAGAGAGTCTGTGCCTACATTCACTGACCTAAACAGTAATATTTCCATTGAACTCACTGTGATCTGACCACACTGTTGCTGCTTAGGGGTCAGCCCTCTCTGAACCACTCTAAACACATGGGTGTCATGTATGTTGGAAAAAAAGCAAACAACCAGACAGAGATAAGCTGTTGGTAGGAGAGCAAGTCTGACTTTTTTTCACCAGCCTGTGCAGCAATGTCAATGAATATAAAGCACAAGGCAGAGAAAATTGAACTACCTCTAAAGGACAAATTAAGAACAGTCCAGTTGTAACAGCTTCAAGTTGCATCCTGGCTAATGTATTTTACTCTGTAAAGTAAATGAGGATTTTCTATCTAATTCACCTCTCCTACACTTATTTCATGGCTGCAAATTATTTACTCCTTCAGATGCAAGAAAATACAACCTCTGATCCACAACCAGGCTGCTGGGGCAGAATTTGGGTGTCAAATTTGTCCATACTCCCACTGGAGGTGTGTGGCAGAACTAGGATTCTACTCTATCAAGGTGGATGAAGCCTTATTCCTGTCCTTTGTAATGACAGTTTTAATCTGGTTAAGGACCCTTCTCATGAGTTAATAAATGGACACTCTGCCCTCCTTTAAGTTACGTATTTGTTCATATAGGCACACCAAGCAGATTTCATCAATTAGGGCCCAGTTTTGAATTGGGATTCTGCTTGTATCCTTTTTTGTTGTTGTTGTTGTTTTGTTTTTTTAATATGAGACAGATTTTCTTGCCAGCATAGTGATGGCTGGGGTTGTTAATGGTTTCCAATAGCTAGTCTCACAATCAATCAACTTAGAGTTAACTGAACTGATTACTACTTTATTTTCTCTTAAAGTCAGAATGGAAGGGGTGTGTGAAGCAGTACAAGAAGTAGTCCTGAGGGTGGAAAAGAGATTATTTCTTCAGTTCCCTCAAGGTGCTTTGGAATGCCAGTTTCTGTTGAGGAACTCCTGAAACTGTGTCAAGCCAGCAGTTGCTATGGACTGGCCTGAACTGGGATGCAGATGTCTCTGGGGATGGACTAACACGCAAAGACCATATGGTGCCAGGGTGCTGGTACTAGAGGGAGCAGAAAATGTCTGTATTTTCTAGGAGAACACACAGAGAATTGGGAAGTGGAGCTGGGATATTGTGAGGTTGGACTTGATGTGTATGCACTTGCTAAAGTTTTGACTTTAAGCATATAATAATTTGCTGCTTTAAAAAATTTCCTTATCAATCACAATGCAAGCCTACATTAAAATTGCAACTGACCCTCTGACTTGAATAGGTAATGGCTTTAAATTTCAGGGAACTGAATTTGCTTATGTTCACATTTCCTACAATTACAATGACAGCAGTTTTAATTTTGACTACTGCTAGCTGGTTCATATTTATCTTTCTGCTGCCAACTAGGATCTCCATGCAGAACATGAGAGATGGTGACATAATTAGAGGAGATGAGTTCCAAAATGCCAGAAGTGAGTAAAGTTGCAGGCAATCCCTTCTTGAACTTAGTTGCCAAATTTTTTTTTCCCCTGCTAAAAAGTGTTATGACTCCTATTTGCTTAATATTTATGAAAACTATGAAGTGCTTACCAGAAACTATACTCTGAGTTAATCACACGTTTACAATTACACCTGTTTATGACTGCATTCATTAATAATCTTAAATAATGTTTATATTCATTATTTTGTCAGTGTATTAATGGATTGAAGGCAGTTTATTAAAGAAAGTGGCAGGGAAACATTTGGAGACCCATGTGTCATTGAAATAGATGTTGCCCATCTGCCTCTTAAATATCCTGTAGGAACTTGCCGTGATAAATGCAACCTGAAATTATCCCACAGCTGAAAAACTGCCATGGAACAGATTTCAGAGAGTTGCCTGATGCAAAATGCTAGCAAGGTCTGTCACTATATACCAGGCTCTAAACCCTGGCTGAGATATTGCCACAGTGGAGGTGTTCAGTGTGCAACGTCAGAATGATACTGAACCAGAGTTTAACATATATTTTCTCTTATTCCAGCTACTGCAAGGATCAACCCTGCTCCATATGAGATTTCTGAATGCAGAAGTTCATGCTAGGATCTGTGCACTAATAACTAGATTAATACAAACATAGGCTGACAACTGCCTTCTCGTTGACAAGAACAGTAGAAGGAACTTCTTTTGACCAGATTAAGTGAAATGTCTGCCATCACTCTCATATTTTAGAAGGTAAAATCATGTCAATTGTTCATTTTGCTATAAATTACCTCTTAGAAATGATAACTTTATTTTGTGCCCTATTACCTGGTTTGAAGGAGGAAAGTGCATCTAAATTTAAGCCAGTTGTGAATATATTTCAAAGGTTTTATACACAGTTGACAGAACACCCTTATTTGTCAAGACATATTTCCTTTATCCCAAGCTAATAACTAGTTTCATTTGCATCAGCTTCAGACTCTATGTGTAAAGCTGACGCTGAGATTTTGCCTTTCCTGACTGAAAATGGGCAGGTGAAAAAAAAAAAAAAAAA
>VWZE01019666.1:26826-37419 GCA_013396675.1 Eubucco bourcierii
CAAACCACTAGATGCTGTTACTCACAAAACAGTGAGGTTTGCTTTCTTAGCTAGTTTGTCTGGTTTAGTGTATAGCTGAAAAAGTACTGCTAATTGCTTTACCATAGGGTGGGGCATTATTCTTCCTCTCTATGAATGGCATGAGAAATATTTCAGCTGCTGATGTGCCTTTAAACAGCTCTCACAAAAGTTAAGGAGATTGATGTGCAAAATAACTGTGGCAAAAAGCAAAGAGAATGGTCAGCACTGGGAAGAAGACGGCACTGACAGCAACACTTGGTAGCAGCTAGATGCTACTGTCCAGGTGTTATCTGTTAGTTTTGGAGATGCTGAAGTTTTCCCATTTCCTTCACACTGCTGCTGGGTGAATCAGGCCTGATTGTTGCTGTAAGAAAGATATTCACAGGGATGCTTGCTGTGGCATAACAGGTAGGATTGTGATGTTACATTATCACTTTGCTTCTGAGGGTCCCAGAACAAGAAAGTAGTCACTTTGCTGGTTCCATCTGCTGAAGCAGCTCACTGTTGGGCATTGAACATGTTTGCTTTGCCCTTGCTTGGCTGTGCCCAGCATGGAGCAGGGCGAGAGGAAGCAGGCACCCCTCGGGCACAGTGGCTGGAGCAGCTCCTGGAGCTGCTAATTTGATGCCTCCTCAGGCTGAGGAGGCCATGGTCTCCCTTCACCCTCCTAGGGGAATGCCTCTAACCGCTAAGCTATTACACATGGTTCCTCCTTTGGATTTATTTTTGAAATAAAACAATGAGATCTGCTCAAAGAGCAATTGCTAAAGCTTCCCCCAGGACAGGATTTGTGGCTGGGGGTCCTGAGTGGGAAGAGAGTGTCTGTCTGCTCACAACCCGGACATGGGAATTGAAATTCCAGAGAAGAGAAGAGATTACAGACGTGATTGGCATTTCCTATTAGCTAGACATAGGAGATTCCCAGCTCCTTAAGAAGCTTCCTCTCACCATATGATATTTTTGGGATCATCTTTTGAAGGTGCCTAATATTTCACCTAAATGTCTCTGAGAGGTTGTGCCTCTAACTCAGGCTTTGGGACTCCATTTAGGGGTTTAGATGTGCCTGGTGCTAGCCTGAACAGCAGCTATGGATTCTTGCCCTGGCTCATGCTCTCTGCCTTCACTTTGATTTATTAATTATCTGTGATCTGATAAAATGTGCCTCTTTCAAAGGGCTCAGGAAGAGGACATGAGGATATAGGGAACTTTCAGCTTTATTATTGGAAACTCTCAGGTTGTTCTTACCCTGACAACTGAACACTTTAGGAGGCAATCACCAGCTTCATAAATTTCTGACCTCTCCTTAATATGTAGCACTTATGTAAACCAGGCAAAGGACCAAATCTGTTAATTTCACACACAGGAAATCTACAACCTTGCACTAGTTTTATGTCAGTGTGGCTTCCTGGACTTCTGAGGAGTTATTTCTATTACATACTTATGGGATGAGATGTATAATGCAGCAGATAATTCAGTGTGCTGCTGAAGCTCTCACTTCTTTGTATTCCAGTCTTTGTAATAAAGTTAATGTATTTATGTGGAAGGCAGAAATATAAAGTACTGTAAAATGAAGGAATATTTCCCTCTAGGAAAACAAAACAAAAGAAATTAAAAAAAATTATTTTAAAAAATATAAATAAGTATACAAAAAAAATATATAAAAATAATAACTAACTATATGTATATCTCTATCTATCTATCTAAAGATAAATAAATAAACTAGACCTGGTTGCTTGAAAAATTCCCATGAGACTTTCCCAGAGGTGGGAGCATTGACTACAAAATCCCAGTGGGTTTTTGTTCCTCAGTCTTTCCACAGAAATGATCTTGCTCTTGGAAGTTAAAATTACTCTTGTCTGCACCTGGAGTCAGGCAGATCTCCTAGAATTCCCCACCAGCAGACTGAGTTTTCAGGGGTGCATCATTGGCATGTACAGAGACCATAGGTCCCAGTGAATGGGGACAGTTAGTGACATTTGCACAGACAAGACCACTTCATCTGATAAAAAGTAGATATCTAAATTCAAAAGAGGGAACCAGGGAGTCTACTTTCCATCACTGCCTAACTCTGATGTCCAGAATGAAAACAAATAAGTGGGACAGCAAATCTTTAGCTCATTGATTGAGAGCATTGGCATGATGCGTGCAAGATCTGGATTTTGATCTGTGTTCACTGGACTGTTTATGCCTTGCTGTGGTCAATGGTCTGGGTGAGTAACAAACACACTGACAAATGAGACCAGGCTGTGTGAGCATGCCCTGCTCTCTTGCTTGGGTATGCACCATTAGAGACCACCAAGGACCACCCCTGTCCTGCAGAGCTGGACTGCTTGGCCAGCCCTCTGTGGCTACTGAAGGAGGACTTGCCCTCAGCAAGGTCCCAGCACCTCTGGGACTCTTCTGTTTTTCATGGGATCTCCTTTGTAGACATGAAGATGTAGATGTGAACCTCTCAAAGACTGCTGAGGCATCTGAAACACAATTCAGTTGACCGATAGGCAGGACCATTATCTGAAAGATGTGTTGTGCTGTGAGGAGGGGCAGACCTCAACTGACAGTTCTGAGGGCTGCTGCAATTCAGAGGGCCCTGGCCTCTTGATTGAAAGATTCAGAAACAAAACTTAGAAACTCTGAGCCAGGTCTTCATTCCCTACTGATTTTGCAGGAGCGTGGTCCCACTTGCCTATCTTCAGAAGTGATACATCCACCTGTGTGCTCTGGTTTACCCTCCTGGGGTCAGGGAGCATCTTCTTAGCCAGTGGGATGCCTGTATTTTATTTATTACTGTGGTTTTGAGTATCACTTGATGTTAAACCTGAGGCTAACAATTGGAGTCTAGAAAGCTAAGCCCTGGAATAACATTTTACCTTGCTGCTGGAAAGAGTGTAGCCTGTAACAGACTTAGGCTAATTTATCTTGTCTAGCCTGGTGTTTGAGCCAGATTGCCTTAAGCTACATAAAGGCATCTCTATATCAGCCTGATGTTTCCAGTGCAACTTCTTAATTGTGGAATCCTCCACAGACTTAACTAATTCTGTCTTGAACAGCAAGTTAAATGGTTCACAAATTATTATTTTTGCAATAACATTTCTGATCAAAAAATTAAGATCACCTTTTGTGATGCTGTCACAGCTACTCTTAGAAAAAAAATGCTTTGAAAGAGAACCATTTTTACCACAAAAGAGCTTTCAGAAGCAGAAAAATGTAAGGAAAGCTTGAGAGACAAAAATTGCTGACTCTTTGATATCCTTGATTAGAAGTCCTGTAATTTATCATGTCAGTTGTTATGTTACTGGCAGCAATCACTGGAAATATGTCTAAATCTCCCCTTTTCCCATTTCCATTTCCCTTTTCTGTCCCCCTCCCCTTTCCCCTTTCCCTTTTCTTTCCCCCTCCCCTTTCCCCTTTCCCTTTTCTTTCCCCCTCCCCTATCCATTTCCTTTTTCTTTCCCCCTCCCCTTTTTTCTTTCCCTTTCCCCTTTTTCTCTCCCCCTTTTTTCTCTCCCCCTTTTTTCTCTCCCCCTTTTTTCTCTCCCCCTTTTTTCTCTCCCCCTTTTTTCTCTCCCCCTTTTTTCTCTCCCCCTTTTTTCTCTCCCCCTTTTTTCTCTCCCCCTTTTTTCTCTCCCCCTTTTTTCTCTCCCCCTTTTTTCTCTCCCCCTTTTTTCTCTCCCCCTTTTTTCTCTCCCCCTTTTTTCTCTCCCCCTTTTTTCTCTCCCCCTTTTTTCTCTCCCCCTTTTTTCTCTCCCCCTTTTTTCTCTCCCCCTTTTTTCTCTCCCCCTTTTTTCTCTCCCCNCTTTTTCTCTCTCTCCCTTTTCTCTCTCCCCCTTTTCTTTCCATTTTCTTCCCCCCTTTCCCCCTTCCCTCTTTCACCCTTCCCCTTTCTCTTTGCCTTTTCTTTCCCCTTCCCTTTCATTCCTTCTTTCTCAAACACTGTCATTCAGTCGGGTGCCCCTCCCCCTTCCCCTTCCCTTCCTCGTGCTCTTCTCCTTTCCCTTCCCTTCCCTTTCATTATTCTCAAACACTGTCACTTGGGTGCACCTTCCACTCCTTCCCCTTCCACTCCTTCCCTTTCCCTTTCTTCCTTCTCAAATACTGTCATTCAACTGGCTGTCCATGCATAAGGTGACCCCTCTGGAGTGCAAGTCATTCTAAGCATCTGCAGACCTTAGCATGACAAAAAACACTGGCAGTGCCATGTGCTTAGCTGAAGGTTGTATGATGTCACCTTTACTGATAGGGAAAAAAAAATGTCATCCATGCACACAAATGTGTTAATTAATTAACTTACTAATGAGGTCAGTTTTGTTTTCTCTTGCTCCCAAGCACAGGAGGGACATTGCAGTGTTGGAACGGGTCCAGACGAGACCATGAAGATGATCAGAGGGATGCAGCAGCTCTGCTATGAGGACAGGCTGAGAGAGTTGGGGCTCTGCAGCCTGAAGAAGAGAAGGCTTCCAGGAGACCTTACAGTAGCCTTCTGCTATCTGAAGGGGGCCTACAGGAAGGCTGGGGAGGGACTATTGACAAGGTCTTGCAATGACAGGACAAGGGGCAATGGGTTTAAACTGGCGTTGGGGAGATTTAGACTGGATGTTAGGAGGAAGTTCTTTCCAGTGAGGGTGGTGAGGCACTGGCACAGGTTGCCCAGGCAGGTTGTGGCTGCTCCCTCCCTGGAGGTGTTCAAGGCCAGATTGGATGAGGCCTTGAGTGACCTGTACTAGTGGGAGGTGTCCCTGCCTATGGCAGGGGGTTGGAACTAGATGATCCTTGAGGTCCCTTTTAACCTTACCTTTCTATGATTCTATGATGTATTCTACCAATCCATCACTGTCCTAGCAGTCTTTGGAGGACTGCCTAGTAGGAAAGGTGTTCAGTTCTGGAAA
Source organism: Eubucco bourcierii (assembly GCA_013396675.1). Classification (NCBI taxonomy): domain Eukaryota; kingdom Metazoa; phylum Chordata; class Aves; order Piciformes; family Ramphastidae; genus Eubucco; species Eubucco bourcierii. The sequence goes on from VWZE01019666.1 coordinate 31,731, forward strand.
ATGATGTAGAGCAGATAACTCTCAAAGAAAGCCAAGCACAGATGAAGTTGTCTGTTAAAACAGGAACTTGATTTACATCTCCTAAGCTTATATGGAAGAAAAAATCTGTAGCTTAGGCTAGTACATCAAGTAGCAATGCAAATTTTCTCTGTGAAAATCAAGAAAACCCATTTATTGCTGGTGAAAGTTCTACACCCATCTTAAAAACAGTTTTCTATTCTTATTTTGCTTTTGTTTACCAAAGGCAGCAAAAAAAACCCTAAACAAACAACACACACAGACACACACAAAAACCAAACCCCAACTTACTCAGTGCAAAATAAAAAATAAAAAAAAAGAAACTACACCAAAAAATGAAATGATGAAGAGAAAATGGATGCAGAAGTAATACTTTTTTTTTTTTTTTTTTTTTTTTTCCCTAGTTCTGGAGAGTATATCACAGTGAGAATCACCTTTAAGGGTGGTCCTTCCTGAGTCAGAAGCTCCAGGGGCCTTGCTGTTATGGTCAAAAGAAGCAGTTCTGTTACATACTGTTCTTTTAGGCATGAGATCTGCCTTTCTGTCAGTTGCCAGTGTGGTTTGCAGGTCTGGGTTAGTTGTGGCAGTGAAGGATAAACACACAGCAATGAGAACTTTGATCCATAGAACTGTTGAGGCTGGAAGAGACTTTTGAGATCAAGTCCAACTGCTTGCCTAGAACTTACCTCTACTGCTAAGCCACTACCACCAACCTCAAAGCATCTCAAATTATTTCTTACTCTTCTTTTCCCAGGAGACAAGAAAAAAGTAAGGAGTATTCTCACCTCAGTGAAATCTTTTCCTCCACCATGCTGTTATGGGCACCCGATAGGTAATGTTTATCAGATTTGTTCCCATTTTTTCCAGCCTCTGCCCTAATTTGTAAGCACAAGGCCCAGGCATATATGAATTAGGGCCTTTTTTTCATGGAAGGAGTAGTCAGGCATTGGAATGAGCTGCCCAGGGAGCTGGTTTGAGTCACTAGTTCTGGATATGTTTAAGGGTGGTTTGGATGTGGTGCTTGGGGATGTGGTTTAGGCGTGAACTTTGTGGAGTAGAGGTAGCGATTGGACTTGGTGATCCCAGGTTTTTTCAACTTGAACATTTCTGTGATTCTGTGAATTTATCTTTCTCCTCTATCCTTTCTTGAGACATTAGGAGGCCAGAAAGAGGAATATTTCCTTCTGCTGGAAGTGGATATGATGGGACTACTCATCTCTTGTTCTCTGGAGCTGTTGTAAGTAACAAAACAGTTCTCAAGGGCTTTGGGAAAATGTTAAAAAAGGCAGAGCAGGATACAACTCAAGTTTTGTGTTGAACCACTGTAGATACTTAAAAACATGTCATTGTATTAACATTATTAACAATTTAAAAATTAATTGAGATTCAACCACCTTTTGAAGGACTAAAGACAAACCAATGATGATCATATAATTTAGTGGTACTTCTAAGTGTACTTTTATGTTTATTATTTAAATGTAGAAACAACTACTGCTATGGTTAGCACTACTAAAACTATAAGGGCCAGATGGAGCTCTTCTCTTAAGTAAAGTCTGAAATACAAAGTCTTGAGTAAATGATACAGTAAAAGCTTGTTAATTTCCACTCTGCTAATCTGCCCACTGCATAATTAACACACACACACAAAAAGACATTCTCTTCTCAGCAAGGATTTGATGGCTCAGTGTTATAGCATGGCTTTGAATTAGTTTTACAAGTTATAACATAGAACATTTAGTATGAGTTAACATCATTATTACATGGCTGTATGCATTATTTTATCACATTGCAATATTATTGCATGCTGTCATTACATATTATTATGAATTATATGCACATGGAACATAGGTAATATTCTTATAAACAAACAGAAGTGGTAAAGTGGTTTTTTAAAACATGAAATTGCTGCTGTTTCTTTTCTATAGTTATTTGCCTGCTGTTAAAAGCAGCCATGAGGTACTCAGGAAGTTCAGCTCCTTCCTCGTGAATCTCTCTAAATTTTATTGATGAAATTGTTAGACTGGGTTGATGAATAAGGTTAATGGTGACTGATCTTGCTGTCTTAGCAGAGAATCATAGAGTCAGGGTTGGAAAGGACCACAAGGATTATCTGCTTCCAATCCCCCTGCCATGGGCAGGGATACCTCACACTAGATCAGGCTGTCCAGAGCTTCATCCAGCCTGGCCTTAAACGCCTCCAGGGATGAGGCTTCCACCACCTCCCCTGGCAACCCCTTGCAGGGTTTTACCACCCTCATGGTGAAGAACTTCTTCCTAACATCCAGTCTGAATCTACCCATTTCTATCTCTGTTCCATTCCCCCTAGTTCTATCACTACCTGATAGCCTAAAATGTCCCTTCCCAGCTTTCTTCTTTCCTTTCTTATGAGAAACATGAATAGCTGTTTAGGAACTGTTTGCTCTTGCCCTGAGCAGACATGGTAGGACTAGTCAGTCCTTGCCTTACTTATTGATGCTAACTCTGTTGTGTGTCTAGTCTACTGGCTAAGATACTGAGAAGATTTGCAGAAGATGAGACCAGCTTAGATTATCTACTGAACTCTCATAGACAGATTTGAAAACCATACCACTAAAATTCAACCACCTTTTGACAATGTATGGGCAACAGATTTACCTGTCTAAATTACAATCACTATGCTCTTATGAAATATGGTTCTTATTTGCTTTAATCCAGAATATACTTCTTCCCAACTTAAAATAGGGAAGTAGGGAGGTGATTGTCCCCTTGTACTTGGCTCTGGTCAGGTCACAGCTGGAGTATTGTGTCCAGTTTTGGGGACCTCAATATGAGAGGGATGTGGAGGTGCTGGAGTGAGTGCAGAGGAGGGCAACAAAGCTGGGGAAGGGTCTGGAGAATAAATCTTATGAGGAGCAACTGAAGGAGCTGAGGATGGTTAGTGTGAAACAGAGGAGGCTGAGGGGATACCTCATTGCTGTCTACAGCTACCTGAAAGGACCTTGTGGAGAGGTTGGTGCTGGTCTCTTCTCAGAGGTAAATAGTGATAGAACAACAGGGAACAGACTCAAGCTGAGACTTGGTAGGTTTAGACTAGATAATAGGAAATTGTTTTTCCTAGCAAGAATAGTCAGACATTTGAATGGGCTGCCCAGGGAGTTGGTTGAGTCACCAACCCTGGATGTGTTTAGAAGTTGTTTGGATGTGGTGCTTGGGGCTATGTTTTAGGGTGAACCTTGTAGAGTAGGGATATTAGTTGACTTGGTGACCCTGAGGGTCTTTTCCAAACTGAATGTTTCTGTGATTTTGTGATTTTGATAATTTTCACTAAATGAACTCCCTCCAGGCCTGTATTCATAGAGCTCAGATTCTGATGGCTCAGGTGATGAACGTAGACTTGAGTCCTTCCTCTGCAATTATCTGATTTTAGCTGATTATAATTATTTTTAATAATTCAAATGATTTCCAGTGAATTAAATATGAAATATGAATCTGGCTCTTCCACATCAATTGCTCCTTTATTCACTATAGTCAGTCTCTCATTTTCTAAAGAATAACAAGGATGGTAGTGACAAAGTTTCTGTGCTGGGCTTGGTCCTGTTCAATACCCTTATTGATGATCTGGACCAGCGGATTGAGTCCAGCATCAGTAAGTTTGCAGATGATACCAAGTTAGGAGCAGGTATGGATCTGTTGGGAGGAAGGAGGGCCCTGCAGAGGGACCTGGACAGGCTGGATGGGTGGGCAGGGATCAATGGGATGAGACTGAACAAGGCTAAGTGCAGGGTTCTACACTTTGGCCACAACCACCCCAAGCAGTGCTAGAGGTTGGGGACAGAGTAGCTGGAGAGTAGCCAGGCAGAAAGGGACCTGAGGGTGCTGGTAGAGAGTAGCTGAAGATGAGCCAGCAGTGTCCCCAGCAGTGATGTGATCTGCAAAGCTGCTGAGTGTGTACTTGGTCCCACTCTGACATCAATATCGTGCTGTGATAAATTAAGTGGCCTTATTCATCAACCAGAGAAAAATCTCTTCAGTAGCTCTATTTTAAAACTGATGACAAAAGAAGCAGTATTGAGCTTGGGCAAACCTGTCTATTTTTCCAACAGAAATAATGTTTTCAAAGCACAAACAGAAATTTGATTAATTATAATGTACCTTGTGATGCAGCTTCCAAAGTGTAAGGCCAAAGAGCATCAATAAGTCTGAGTCATCATCATCTCTCCAGAGAACTAAATGATGCTGCCTCACTCACTCTTAGTATGTGCCCTCTACTATAGAAACCACTGACTGGCAGTGACAATCTTACTTGCTACCCACATTTTATACTGAATGAGGTTGAGAGAAGACAATATGTGCAGTCTAAGTACCCTGAGCTTTGACCATTTTGGTAGGAGACAGTGTAGAATGTGTATTTGTAGTATTTGTGTATTTGTACTTTCCACACATGACTGGAAAAAGGAGTTTGAAAAAGCCCATTCTGTCAGCAAGGTGCATTTTTCAGTGTGTTACTGCATCAGCATTAGCCTCTGTCTGTTGCAGGATGGGAATGCCCTATCAGGGGCTGTGTTGCAAATCTCATGCCAAATACTGTAGTGCTCTTAGAGACCTATTCAGCTGAAATTATATGCTGGCTTCTACAGATCTGGCTTTTGTACCTAGATGAGCCATTCAGCAGGGAGACCAAATAGGGTAAAAATGCAGCTTTGTTGAAGCAAGATGGTGCCTGCCTGGCTGGGCTATACATGTGTGTTTCTTCCTATAGGTACTCTATCACTGACTCAGGAAGCACAGCCCTGCAGAGGAAGTGATGTTCCCCAGTAGCTATAGGAAACATGACTTAATTTAAAAGCAGGAATCTTCTCCTTCAGCTAACCTAATGATGGTATATTCCTTTAACCACTGGCACAGAAGCTCAGTACACTCATTCCCACACACTTAGATGAGAGGCTGACCTATTGTACTCGAACGTGATGCACATACTGATTCTCAGCGTGCCAACACTCATGCCCATCTGCTAGAATGGCATTGTGCCCACTGCAAAGGTGGGACACCATTCTCAAGAGACCTAGGTGTCAATTGCCCATAGATTTAAAAGGACAGTTTGGAGAATAGGAAGAGTGACACTTTCTTGTGGGTGCCCTTTCTGTTGCCACCTCCTAGTTCAAACATCATTTGTCTGCACCTGACAAAATTGTGCTAACTCTGCCTTACAGCAAGTATCATCAGAAATATGGTCTTTGAAATGATTCATAGACAAAATTCCAGATGGAAATAATATTTTCTTTAAAAAATGTTGCTAGGCAGAGTCAGCAACCATAAGGTAGAAACTCCCCCAAAGTTGCCCTTAATTTTGAAAAACCAAACAATTAGGAAGCTGCTGAAGGCATAAAAGGCAAGGAACAAGTATCTGGAGAGGGGAGGGAACCACCACACCCACTGCTGGGATATGGAGCTTCATACAGCTGTGTCTCTCCCTTCTCAGCTCTCCTTGCTTTATTTTGGAAAATGCAGTTTCTTTCAAATCAAAGTGGTTGCACACAAAGCTCAATATGCAATCAGTCAGATTTGCAAGAGGACTCTGTGTGTACCAAAACAAATGCCCATATTTCTCTCTGGGAGAAATAAGAAAGAACTGAGATGGGGGAAGAAGATGATTCTCAGATCACTTAAGCTTGATTCACCTTTTTTTTTTTTT
>VWZE01019668.1:536-70953 GCA_013396675.1 Eubucco bourcierii
TGCCTACCCAGGTGCAGGACCTTACACTTGGCCTTATTGAATTTCATCAGGTTGGCCTGGGCCCAACTCTCCAGCCTGTCCAGGTCCCTCTGGATGGCATCCCTGCCCTCTAGCAAGTTGACTGTGCCACACAGCTTGGTGTCATCTGCAAACTTGCTGAGGGTGCACTCCATTCCTCTGTCCATGTCACTGACAAAGGAGTGAATGAAAAGGAGTATGACAAGATGAAAAGGAGTATGACAAGAACAAGAGAAATAATACCCAAGAAAAGACAAGTGATGCACAATGCAATTACTCAGCACCCTTTGACCAATGTCTGAGCTGCAATCTGCCCCTCCTAGCCACTTCCTCCCAGTTTATCTACTGAGTGTGCTGTCTCATGGTATGGAATCTCCCTTTGACTAGTTTCACAGAGTCATAGAATCATAGAATGGTAAGGTTGGAAGGGACCTCAAGGATCATCTAGTTCCAACCTCCTACCATAGGCAGGGACACCTCCCACTAGGACAGGTTACTCAAGTCCTCCTCCAACCTGGCCTTGAACACCTCCAGGGAGGGAGTAGCCACAATCTCCCTGGGCAACCTGTTCCAGTGTCTCACCACCCTCACTGGAAAGAACTTCCTCCTAACATCCAGTCTAAATCTTCCCTGTGCCAGTTTGAATCCATTTCCCCTTGTCCTGTCTTTGCAAGACCTTGTAAATAATCCCTCCCCAGCCTTCCTGTAGGTTCCCTTTAGATACTGGAAGGCTACTATAAAGTCTCCTTGAAACCTTCTCTTCTCCAGGCTGAGGAGTCCCAACTCTCTCAATTTCACCTTCTCTCAATAGTTAAGGTCAGGTGTCCAGGCCATGCTCCCTCCTAGCTTCTTGTGCACCCACTCAAGGTCAGAATCTGGTAAACTGAGAAGTCTTTAATTCAGGATAAGCACTACTTAGCAACAACTAAAACGTCAGTGTATTAGCATTATTTTTACACTAAATACAAGATACAGCACTGTACCAGATACTGGAGAGAAAATTAACTCTGTCCCGACCAAAACTAGAACAGTCCCTGAGCTGCACATGGACATTACATTACATTGCATTTTTGTAAGGTTGGAAGGGACCTCAAGGATCATCTAGTTCCAACCCCCTACCATAGGCAGGGACACCTCCCACTAGTACAGCTCACTCAAGGCCTTGTCCAACCTGGCCTTGAACACCTCCAGGGAGGACAGTGTCTGTCAGTACTAGTTTGCATGTGTCTAAAATGATATTTCTATCCCTATAATTAAATAGCATGAATAGTTCATTATTAGCTTCTGAGCTTGTGTTGGGATCCTCTTTTATTTACTACTCTTTATTACTGAAGAGGGTGATGAGAGCAATGTAGAACACAGTAATAGGAGAAGCAGGATAGCTAATACACACCGAAGTATGGAAACAGAAATTAAGAACAAGGAGGGTTTAAGAGAATTAAGGGTGAGTTGATGTGCCTGAATTACAAAACAAATAGTTGCAGAGCCAGGAACACTAAATATCTAAGGCATAGGTAGTTGAAACTGTAGGGATTATTTTCAGAAAGTAGAAAGGAAAATGATCCAACACACTACAGTCTTGTTAGTCCTTCCTGAAGAGTATAAAAGGTTTGAAATGAATCTCAATTGAAAAGGAAAGTCTAGAACATTCACGAAAATTGATACAGACTAAAACACCATTTGGGATGCCAAAGGTAGATCTTCCTAGAGTAATCTGACATTTTTTTTTTTTTTAATAAAAAACCCCAAAGCACACTGATTTCCTTAGCAGAGAAGCATGACCTTCAGCAAAATTGTATAAAAGTTAAAGCTGATGTATAAACCACGATGTTAACCTGTGAAGATGGCTGAGTGCCCTGGGGCTGCCCACATACCAGTCAGACAATGGATGGCAGTGGATACTGCTGAGACTGGAAGTTTTCAGCCTGAAGGAAGGCTGATAGAGGAGTCTAGGGAGTAATACTACAGAATACTTTCACTAGCAGTGTTGACATAGAAGATAGGACTATATAAACAAAGCTTATTGATGATACAGAGAGGTTCAGAGCATCTGCAAGCAGCAAGTGGATGAATTTGAAAATGGTTGTAATAGTAATGGGATGAAATTCAATAGTAAACATGGTAAGCACATGCATCTGGGGACCAACAACAAAAAAATCTTCCATAAATGCAGTTAGTGTTCACTTGGAAATGACCATGGAGAAGAAGGATTTTCATGGGTATATTAGTTGGTGACAAGGTTGTAAGTTGATGTGGCCACAAAAATAAATTTTACTCAGACATTTATTAGGTAAATTGAGCAAGGCACTGTCAATATATGAGGCACTGCTTCCATATCTCAAAAAGAAGAAATATACTTTCCCAATTAGAGGAGCAACATGAATACTTGAGGAAACTTAATACAGGAAAAGGTTCCTGAGTAACTGAGACCATCATCCTGGGACTTTGTTCTTCTGAAAGTACTTTAATAAGCATTGATATTGTTAAAAAAACCCTACAGAATTGCTAGACTATAGAAGCACATAAAAAACCCCATCCAACTACAGTTTGGGTTTGGGAAGCTGTTTTTTTTTACAAGACATGTCTTGGGAGCCTCACATCTGTTGAGTCTTGGGAGCCTCACATCTGAGTCTTGTCCCACTCACATGTGTGCTGAACGACTTTGGATAAGTTATATATTCTCTTTTGGTTACAATTTTCCATTTGTAGAGTGGAGCTGATGATACTTTATTACCTGTATAATTTCAGATTCACTGCTAAAAAGTAGTCTTTTCTGTGTTATTACCTCTATCAATAGTTATTCTATCTCAGTTATCTATAGGGAATGTACTATAATATTTAAAGACTTTATTACTTAAACCTATTCCTCTACCATCACTCAAAATACCTCCCCAGGACATATTCATACCCATTCAGGCAAATAAAACAGGTCTATGGCTTCAGAATGTCCTGCAGTCCTCATGCAGCCTACAGATTTTTCCATCATGTGATTTTGTCCTAGGTTAATCAACCCTCTCCCAGTATTAGAAGGTACAGTATATGAAAGAGATTAATCCCCATAGGCAGTTTGGATACAACCACTCCTATTTGGACAGTGAAACCTATATATGGTGTAAGCCTGAGGAGCGTGCTAACTCTGACAACAGAAAATGATCCCTGGTCTGTTTTATTCACAGTATCACAGTATCACTGAGGTTGGAAGAGACCTCAAAGATCATCAAGTCCAACCCATCACCACAGACCTCAAGACTAGACCACGGCACCAAGTGCCACGTCCATACCTGCCTTGAACACCTCCAGGGACAGTGACTCCACCACCTCCCTGGGCAGCCCATTCCAGCAGTCAATGACTCCCAGTGAACAACTTTCTCCTCACCTCCAGACTAAACTTGCCCTGGCGTAGCTTGAGACTGTGTCCTCTTGTTCTGGTGCTGGCTGCCTGAGAAAAGAAAGCAACCTCCTCCTGGCTACAACCACCCTTCAGGTAGTTGTAGACAGCAAGAAGGTCTCCCCTGAGCCTCCTCTTCTCCAGGCTAAACAATCCCAGCTCCCTCAGCCTCTCTTCATAGGGTTGTGCTCGAGGCCTCTCCCCAGCCTCGTTGCCCTTCTCTGGACACATTCAAGCACCTCAATGTCCTATTCATTTGTGTAGAGACAACCACAGTGTTCAAGAGCCAACATCATAGACACCAAGGTCACAATACTATCCCTGAAAACCTCACCTGCTTCCTCAGTGCCCTTGGGACTGGAGGGGTGGCAGATGTAACAAACTGGTATTTGTGTGCTGTTCAGCACAGGAACCTAAATATCTTAATTGCGTTATCATGTGTTAGGATATGCCAAAAGAATGCTCAAAGAAGTGTTTGAAACCAGGAAATACGAGTGGTCCTGTTGTCCAGAGTCTCCTGTTTCTTTAAGCAGGGGAGTAGGCTCTTAATACCAGGCTTCAAGCAAGAGATTTTTACCTAATTATCAAAGAAAGTGAAATTAGGTGTTAGAGATTCAGAATTAGAGGCAATGGGTGGACTGAGGCATGGAGAAATTCGGTGGTTTGCCTTAGGCCACTGAGGGAAGTGGTGCCAGACCCAAGATTAGAAATCACAGGTTGTTCTAATACACTTCTAAGCTCAGACCAGCAAAGTGTACCATCTGGACATGTATAGGTAACTATTTGGGGCTGTCTATCCATCCATCTATGGATAGCTTCCTATCCATCTCTAAAATAAACTCCCATCCTCTTACAGTTTCATCTAATTTCCTGGCAAATACTGGTTTATTTAAATGTAGTTTCATGCACTGCTAATTTTTTAAGAAAAGAAAAAAAATCAGGATTCATGTGGTGTCACAGCCCCTGGAACAAAATAATGATTTGCTTGCTTGGAACTAAAAAATAAAAGTGGTTTAGTGCAAAATGATGGAGAAATAGACAGAGCAAGTTTTGTGCAGCTTGTTATTAAAGTAGCTTTTTTTGAAAGATGGATAAGAAGTGGATAGAAGTAAGACAGGAAATTTTTGTGCTGCAGTAATTTAGCATAGAGCAGCCACAAACAAAAAAAAAAAAAAAAGGCCCACTGTGAATAGAGTACACAACTACAACATAAAACAAACTTTGCTAACTAAAGCATTCTGGGAGTCAGAAAAGTGGTGTGAAAAAGGTAAAAAAACCCAGCCCCACATATATATTCATGCTCCAAGCAGAACATTTTTCAAACTGTTAAAAACATTTTATAAAATTGCTCTTATTGTTCCAACATTTTACATCCTCGTGAACGATTATATTTTGTGTGGGGGAAATAAGAAAAGACAAAAACAAGTCAAACATTTTACTGTTTATACTTTACCTAGCTTGATTTAAAATGGATTTACTTTGCACACAGTGAGCACTTAGAATATTTGTAATGCTGTAAAGATGCTCAGTGACAGAAGAATGATAGGTTGCTGCCTGTCTGTGACAAAGCTTTAGTAATTCTTCTAGGTATCACTACATGTCTTAATGCTACGTTCTTTAGCAACAGTCCCTCAGAGGGTGTTTACAGTGTAGGTAGCTAAGTCAGGAGATTTGTACACTTTGGTTCTCTTCATACTTACTTGGGTGAGAAAGCTTTCTCCAGAGAGCAGTTCAGAGAAGAAACTTAGTTTAAGTGCCCTGAATGCACCAGTGAAATCATTCACAGCAAAAAAACATTACAGGAGATTCTGAATTGCAGCAGTTATTTGAAGGATTTGAGTTTGGAATTGAAGCACACAAAGGTGAGATAAAACTTTCTTCTTGTTTCTGGACTAAATCTGTTTCTCTTGAGAATGTCATGCAGTCTTTAATGCTTGTGTGGAATACTGACATTCTTAGCTTTTAACAAAGTTCTTTTAAGTACTAAATATTGTCTGTGAACTGTTTGGTACAGTTAAAGCACTGCAGCATAGGATGATAAATTCATGATTCAAGTAAAATGTCTCTATCTCAGAACATCCACTCCAAAATGACAAAGGGCAGAACTGAAGTTACCTGAGTCTTATTTGAACCTCTAGCTGCAATGTGTTATGTGAAGCTGCAGCTTTATCTGATGTTTCATCTTTCTTTAGAGGAAATATTTATCCATTGCCCACTACCAACGGCATACTGATACATTTTGAGGGACATGGTCCATTTTTTACAAGCAGGAAGAAATTGCTTTTGTCCAACAATATTTATTTGTGAGTAGTAGAACTGTTGTCAGTTTGGAAATTCAGAAAAAACTGGCTCCAGCACAAATGGAAATCAAGACAGGACTGTGAGCCCTTTGTAGGAATGTGTGGAGCTAGAGTCCACAAAATTTAACACAAATACTTTTCTACCTATATTCACGTGAAGAAAATTAGAATGTCATAAATCATGAGAAGAAATGAAGTGAGAATCTAAAGCAAGTTATGAATTCAGTGGTATTCGTTTAATGTCCTAAGATCTGTGTGCAGTTCTGGAACCCTCAGCACAGGAAGGATGTGGAAGTGTTGGAGCGGGTCCAGAGGAGGCCACGAAGATGCTCAGAGGGCTGGAGCAGCTCTCCTATGAGGACAGGCTGAGAGAGTTGGGGTTCTGCAGCCTGCAGAAGAGAAGGCTTCGAGGGGACCTAATAGTAGCCTTCCAGTATCTGAAGGGGACCTACAGGAAGGCTGGGGAGGGATTATTGACAAGGTCTTGCAATGACAGGAGAGGGGGCAATGGGTTTGAACTGGCAGGGGGCAGATTTAGACTGGATGTTAGGAGGAAGTTCTTTCCAGTGAGGGTGGTGAGGCACTGGAACAGGTTGCCCAGGGAAGTTGTGGATGTTCCACAGATTGGAGGAGGTCTTGAGTAACCTGTACTAGTGGGAGGTGTCCCTGCCTATGGTAGGAGGTTTGAACTAGATGATCCTTGAGGTCCCTTCCAACCTTACCATTCTATGATTCTATGATTCTATGATCTCATCTACAGAGTCCCACTGTTACAAGCCTTTTGTAATGCTTAGTCAGTATCTTTACATATATACTAATTTTGTTTTACATATGGAGGCGGTTTACATGCATAAGCATTTTGGATCTATAAATAACAAAATGGAGAGGTTGGAATAAAAATTTTAAGTAAAGGAGAAATAAAAACAAACATCTATAAATTACACATCTAAATAAATAAAAGCCCCCCAAAACCCCAAAAAACAAACCATGAATGATAGATGATAGTTCAGACCAAAAAGCTGATACCCAATTAATCTACACAATAGAAGGAAAAACTGGGTATGTTACTGAATGAAAAGCATACTGAAATGCATTAGAAAATGTTGCAAAATCAAGTACATCTCCCTTTGAACCATATAGCAACATCTGAAATAGTGTAATATAGCAAATGACATATATCATCTGCTGATTGAAACACATCACCGAGTAAAATAGTGATCAATCTGTGCATAAGAAATGTGTCTCTTCTTCTAATAAATGAAACGTGGAGCAGGCTACAGCTGATACAGGGTTTACAGAATTGCACACAGTAAGAACCGAACTCATTTTACCAGCCACTGAATGTGAAACATGAAGTAGCGAAACTGATACAGTCCATCAGACACATCAGCTTTCTGGGAAGTGTCAATCATAGGGGCAGGGTGAAGCTGCTGTCAGAAAACATTTAGGTCAACAACTGCTCTCAGTAACAGCCATTTGCTACAGCTGATGGCAAAGGTTCAGTAGTGGGGCATGATTGCCAAGATCCCAAACATCTGGAGTTTGATATTCATGGTTGTCTGTTTGCTATAGAGGGAGAGGTGCAGGAGGATCCATTTAAACATGGTTTAGTTTACTGGAGAAGGGCAGAGCAGCCTATTGCAGTTTTTAGCTCACTGAAGAGCACTGGTGGGATGAACAACGGTGAGGTTTTAATTTTAAAAAAAACCAGAGAATCATTCAGTTTTATAAGTAACACTTGTCACATTCACATATAAATGTTGCTTTTTTCTGCATCTTTTGAAATCTATGTATAATCATAGAATCATAGAATCGTAGAATGGTAAGGTTGGAAGGGAGCTCAAAGATCATCTAGCTCCAACCCCCTGCCATAGGCGGGGACACCTCCCATTAGTACAGGTCACTCAAGGCCTCGCCGAACCTGGCCTTGAACACCTTCAGGGAGGGAGCAGCCACAATCTCCCTGGGCAACTTGTTTCAGTGCCTCACCACACTCAACATGAATATAAACATGAATATATATCTGTACATATATATATGTACACATGTACATAAAATAAAGCAAAAAAATTCTCAACCCGTATTTGATTTCGTGTTCTCCAAACACGGAAAAGTGTGATGTTTCCACTCCATCAAACCGAATGCTAAACGGTTTTCTACTTTTGGTTTCTGGAAAGAAACCAGAGGCTTTGTAGCTGTTGCCAAGCAGGAAGTCACATGCCCATGATGAACAACAGCACAGGCAGCCTGTCATGCAAAGCCATCCTTCCTTTTTTCATACAGTACAGATGAATAAAAAAAAAAAAAAAAAAAGAAGATTCTGGGGCCAGTTTCATTCTGTACGTCACCCAATGGCCGGCTCACTTTGAGGTGACTGTTAACTTTTACTTCTTGAAACATAATGTGTGTGTAAGATTGGTTGGTCACATGAACAATTAACTCAAGCTACTTTTCCTCCCTCTGACAAGTGGTGATTTAAGGAGATAGTTAAGTGCAAGTCAGAGTCTATCAGGAAATCTCTCTGAAGTCATTGACCACTTAACTGATCAATAAAGTTGGAATATCACTTGCTGAAAGACAAATCTCTGCATCCCCAATTACAAAGAGGACAGGCTCCAGCAAAAGTGCAAGGTGTCTGTGTCATGAGTCTACATGAGTCTGGCCCAGGGCTTCTAATTAAGACCAATATTGTATGTTTCATCAAAGTAAATTAAGAGTAATTCCAGGGAAGTGGGGGATGCTGAAGGAAAGTGATAACCTTGAATTAATTTACACTTGAAAACCTGAAGGAGAAAAAACCAAAGTTGCTCAGTTCCATTGAGCAAGAAAGACATCTTTTAAAGAAGTTTTGGTTCTATTTGGAATTCACACAATAGCCTAATTAGAGTTCTGGTATGTGTCACATTAACCTCAGATAAATTAAGTCTTGGGTAAAAGACACCTTATCCTGTGTATAGAAGAAGAAACACAACTGGGAGAGAATCTGATGCTTTCATTAACACAGAAAATTCCTCTAAGGGTAGTGGATCCATCTGTGGATAATGACACAGTGTGTTCTCAGTCCCAAAACCTCAACAACGTTCCCAAATCCTGGTAATGTTCAGAACAGGCAAAACTTTTATGAAGCTAAAATACAGGACTGCAGGAGGCCTTCAGCATCCTCAGTGGCTTGACAAATAAAGAATGAATCATCTACCTCTTATAATTTTGCTCTATTTTAAAAATGTATTTATTTATTTCAGTAGAAATCCACAAATAATGGGAGATTCCAACTGCTACTAATTTTCTGGCACAGTTTTTGGGTTTATTGAAGTAGTTAGACACCAAAGCTAACTGCTAAAATGTTTTGACATACTATACTTCAGGTACATTTTAGGCACACCCACCGGCCCAGTGTCAGGCTTATACAAGTCCTGTTTTCCCAGATATATTTTTTTGATCTCCCTCCTTCTCTTGTGGGGAGAAGCAACCATGGGAAAGAGGACAAAGAACCTGCAGCCACTGAGTCTAAGGACTCTGGCCTGCCCTTACTTGTTTGCTGCCGTTGCTTACTGCCTCAGTGCATACTGAACTGCTTGGAAACTGCCTGCCTCGAGTTTGTCAGGACAGGCTCTAACTGCCTCCATGTGAGAGGCCTGCATAACTGTGAAGGTTTGGGAGTTGCTTGCCCGGCTACACTTTATAAAATCACCCAGACTAGACTAAGCCAGCTGGAAGTTAAGGACTGAGGCTCTGTTTATAGCTCAGCACAATGTACAAGCATATATATAAACAATAGACAGGAATATCTACAGAAATACAAAGTTAAAGGTAATACAAAAACACAACACCCCTCCTAGAAATCAGAGTCCCCAGGAAGGACTCCCAACCACCCTTCCACCTTCTTCCCACCCCTCTACCTTACCCCAGGGTTTGCCTTACACATAAAATGAGTTTGGAGGATTGGGCAGGGAGGGGTTAGAAGGAAAGTGGTTAGTTAGGTTAGCAGAGAGGCCAAGACCAAACCAGCAGCTAGAGAGACAGAGACTCTCCCTTTGTCTTACCTGTGTTCATGTTCTTGTTCTTATACATCTCAGCAAGCCTATGAGTGAAGTAGACATCACCACTGTTTTCTTTTCACAGACTATAATTTTTTATTAAAATACTCCTCGTAGCCTCAAACCAGCACCATAGCCAGATTGATATGCGTACCAAGACTGAACATTGCAAAACATCCTGCCTACACCTGAAAGCGTCCTGCCAAGATGGGAAGTCCTGGAGATACACAGATCATCCAGAGGATCAGGACCAGGTTAGAGACTGTCTGCCTCCTTTCCTCAGCAGCTTGGGAAGAATCAGATGTCTCAGTGGCTGACAAGACAGTAACAGAATTCCCTGAAAGTGTTTGGGTACTCTCTGAAGCTGTAGCTAGACCAGCAAGTAGGGAGATTAATATTTTGTGAGTAAATAGTTAAAGCCTCTTGTAATTCACCATTGCCTTCTGCCATAAGCAGAATGGAGTTTCTTGAGTCCATCTAGTGGGCAAGTGGTATAATGACCACAAACAGTACATTGACTGCAGGAACCTTCCCTTCCAGTTCAATTGAGTTCAATTAATGTTTATATATTATTGCTAGTTATTTCTAGATCCCGTGTTATTATCTTTATAATGTTCTATTACCATTCAAAGAACCTAATTATTATTAAAATTAGTGAGGAGGGTTGCAAGAGTTCTGAATATTGACTATTACTAAACAATATTAATACTAATTTTTTAAAAATATAATCTTGCGTTAATTGATTACCCCTCCATTACACCCAGTGGCTGGAAGAAATGCACCTGTTAAAGAGACTGAGATCCTTGATGTTTCAGTCTGCCTTGTGGTCTTCTTACTTGGAGTAAATGCACCATGTGCAGAGCATATATATTCTACTAGGACTTTGGTTCTGCTATTGTTTGGGTGCATGGAAGTTGGAGGACTGGAAACATAGGTCTGGCCCCTATCTCTATTCCTCTTTTCAGGGATGTACAAAGCAGGCAGGAGGAAAGAAGTAATGGCTTTCACTCAGGTAAGTGAAATACCACCTAGATAAGGAGGAAGGTCTCATTGCAATTCAGTCTTCTTGATGGGTATCCAAGGATTACCCAGCACCTTCTAGGACTAAGCCCAGAGAGAATACCATGAGCTGAAGCAAAGCAAATGAATGAGGAGGATTATATATTTCCATTTAACTGAGAGCTAGACAGATCCTCTGCAACACAGAAATGGATTTACAACTTTTAACGAGCTGCACTCTGTAAAAATAAAATTACTTCAAACACAGCATTAAAGCTTTCCTCAGAAAAGCTCTAATGTAAATTTTATATGGAGCACGTTACTGTACGTGCGTTTGTTATTTGCACTTGTTATTTTATTAAAAAGTAGAGCCTCATCAGAATTGCCTAATTCTGGGGAGAAAGGGAATGGGATTAAATATGAAATAACAGCTGGTTCAGGATTCCAACCCACTCAGGAGGCTTCTGAAATATTCTGTCATTTCCTAGAGATTTATATATTAAAAGTGTCTGCCCCATCATAATCACTTAACATGCTTTAAAAAAGCACATAAACACAAGAGAGGGGTTTCGTTATGGCATATGGGAATGAGATTCTTTTCAGCATTGGTCTAATTTTGTTTGCATTACAGTGAAATACTAAATGTCCCATGGACTTCAGGAGGAGTTGAGCTCCTTAAAAAAAAAAAAAAAAATCAAAACAAAACAAAAACTCCACAGAAAACCTTGTACAAACAAGTGGAACAAACCAAACCAAACCAAACCCAAACCATAGAGCAGGCAATCTGCAACAAATACAGATTTCCAGCAACCTAGGGACAAGATCTAGTTTCTAAATAACATCATTATATATGCCCCATCAGGAGAATTTCATTCAGTGGCAAAAAAGGAGACAAAGATTCAGATGGACAGTTAGCCTTCCCAAAACTGATCCAGGAAGCTTTTTTCCTTTCAACAGCCCTAATTTTGAAGTGGTCGTATTAGTTCTTTGTTGCCACTCTCATTCCTCCTCCCATTTGTCTCTTCCTGTACCCACATAGAGGACATCTAAACCTCAGCACAAACCTGATAATATCTTCTCCTCTTTTTACCTCTACTAGTGGGAGGTGTCCCTGTCTGTGGCAGTGGGTTGGAACTAGATGGTCTTTGAGGTCCCTTCCAACCTTACCATTCTATGATTCTATGATCTATGAATATATGTTTCTATGGAAGGAAGAATAAGCAGCTATCAGCAGCTTGTGACTAAATGCTGCATGAGACTCTCTTTGTAGTATATAATTGTTCTGGAAAACACAATTTAACAGATGAACATTGCAGAACCATGTTGAATGCAACAGAAGAGGTATCATCTCAGTCAGCTGTGGGTGAGATAGTAGTCAGGTTCACGTCTTAAGGTTTCCTCAATGGTAGAGGTAGCTGGGAACAGAGCCAATGATTAGACCCCATGGCTTAGGTATCTTGTAGCCAGAGCTATGTCAAATCATTTTTAGCTGAGAATAGATTTCAGTTCTGTATCACATCCATTTTCTCTAAGACATCTGGGTTTAATGTGCTGCATCAAGTTTTTGGCACCACTGTACTGACATTATGCTTTAGGTCTGAAAATCCCATTGGATCCTACAACCTCTCACTTAACACAAAATTATATACAGCAATTCTTGTGTTAAACCTAATCAGTGGCTTCTGGTTGAGCTTGAGAAGATATTTCAGAAAGATAGCGATGTTTTATTTCCAAGTCTTCAAATACAATGAAGGCCAGTACTTTTCTTATGAAGCAATTCTGATAGTTAATTATCTTGTTGTTAAAACCTGGCTCTATCTCATTTGCCTCTACTTTGTTTCCATTCCTAGTCCTGGAATTTTGATGTGCTCAAGTTGCACTTGCAGAAAGTCATGCGGTCAAAGCTTTTGCTATAACACTACTGTGTGGAGCTCAAATGTTGCTGTTTACTCTGCAAATAGAAAACTCTGATCTTAACTACGACTTCTGCCTTAGAATCATAGAATCATATAATGGTAAGGTTGGATGGGACCTCAAAGATCATCTAGTTCCAACCCCCTGCCATAGGCAGGGACACCTCCCACTAGTACAGGTCACTCAAGGCCTCATCCAATGTGGCTTTGAACATCTCCAGGGAGGGAGCAGCTACAACATGGAAGGGCAACCTGTTCCAGTGTCTCACCACCCTCACTTGAAAGAACTTCCTCCTAACATACAGTCTAAATCTTCCCTCTGACAGTTTAAACCCATTGCCCCTTGTCCTGTCACTGCAAGACCTTGAAAATAATCCTGTAGGCCCCCTTCAGATATTGGAAGGTTACTTTAAGGTCTCCTCAAAACCTTCTCTTCTCCAGGCTGCAGAGCCCCAATTCTCTCAGCCTGTCTTCATAGCAGAGCTGCTCCAGCCTTCTGATCATCTTCATGGCCCATTGCAACCAAAACTTACCAGTTGGTAGGAAATGTTGGAAAACATAATGTTTGGAATTTTCCTGTGAAAAACAGATAGAGCATGAACGGCATCCTACTCAACCTCACAAAGACAACAGTCAGCACCAGCTGGCTGAGAAAGGAAAGTTACAATTGCATACAAAAAACAGACTGTAATTTATGTTGGGAATCTGAAATCTGATTAGACAAGGAACTAGAGGAAAATGCCTGGTTCCTTTGTTTTTCTAAATGTAACTAAAAGCAATTAAAAATATGCCCTGGTTGTGCATTTAACATTTGGAGTTTATGTTAATTACCTTTTCCTGAACACAGTAAACGAGAATGCATTGACATGGCAAGTTTAATGACATGTAACTGGAAGGAAAAAAAAAAAAAGTAAAGTAAAGGCAATTATTTCTTTCAACAATGACTGTAAAGTAAGAGGAAAACCTTAGTGGAGATATGCACACTGGTGAAAATACAGGCATTTCCCTAATGCAAACCAATGGTGTGATTCTGGATTTAGATATAGATGGAGGAAAATAAAGATGATACCAGCACTGAGTTGGCATCTATAAAATATTTCAGAATGAAATCCAGCACATCATATACTAGACACCAAATATGCTGCCACAAATGCACAATTTCAGGTTGGTTCAAGGTGTGGTGCACCTGACAGCTAATGTCTAATAAGACTGAGAATGTTCCCGAGGGACCATCCTAAATATTTTGAAATCTTCCATATTCCTTCAGTAAAATAGTCCCAGTAGTCATATTACTGAGAACTACTGTATTTGAGAATAGTGAATTTTTTTTTTTTTATTTTTTTTTGGGTTTAGGAGATATTTTGAGGTCTAAGAACTTGGAAATACAGTCTTTGCTTTTTGAGACCTTTTCTCATTAACAGGGAAATAAAATTTATTTCTTCCTCATGTAGGTAATAGATTGATGTTTTTGAGATGCTCAGATTTTGCAGTGGCCACCTATCTGGGAAAAGAGACAGAATTTGGAGTCATCAGGTACAACAACCTTTGGAAATGACATAAATGTTTTCATTTATTATTTGTGTGGCAACAACATCTGGATGTTGTGATAAGGGACCTACTACGTGATGAGTTGTAGGCAGTGTAATGGGAAAACTGTCCATCCCTTTACAGAGTTTGTTTCCTGGATTTAGAGATGAAAGACAACTGGTGGATTTGGAAAGCATGGAGAAGTAGGAAAGACCAGCAAAATGTCTAATACAGCAAGTAGAGATGACAGTCAAAGCTGCAGAAAAGTATTTTGGAGTTTGTTTGGGGCACTTGTTTCTTTCCATGCTTCTGCAGTCCTTTTGACAGACCATCTACAGCAGAAAGCAGAAGTATGTTGGCTGTGTGAAGTCTGGATGGTCCTGCTTTGCTACACTAAATTGTGTGCAGGCTTGTCCAGATATTTGTACAGGTGTTTACAGGCAGACCTCTGCTTATTCCGCATAGGCTATGGGTGCTCACATGTATGCAAGTTTCAATTTGAATATGCTGCCATTGTGATTGATGTGCTCCACTGATGAGACAGACCTGGTGTGCTGATAAAATTAAGCAGCTTTTAGATGAGATCGATCTAATCTGCTGGCATGCTGTGGAGCTGCAGCATGCGTGTCTGCAAAAGGCTGTGTAACCTTACCATGCCAGCAAACCTCTACATCAGATATGAGTTTGCTCATGAGTCTGGAAAGGAAAGCCTTATGAAAAAAAAAAAAAAATTAGAAGTAAATAAACCTAAAGTGTCAGAAATGCAGTTGCTGTTCCTTGTGGAACATAGATGATTGGGAAACAAACAGCCATGCCAAGCCAATCAAATGAAAACAAACCAACCAACAAACCAAACCAAACCAAAAAACTAACAACCAAACGAAACAGAAAACAAAACAACCCCATCTCCCCCCCTCAAATGTCCTACAATGTTGGACACTTGAGTGACTTGTACTAGTGGGAGGTGTCCTTGCCTATGGCAGGGAGTTGGATCTAGATTATCCTTGAGGTCACTTCCAACCTTACCATTCTATGTTTCTATAATGTTAATTAAAAGTAGTACTTATATTCTTGTAATTTTTGAGTAGATTCTGTTTTATGCTCAGTTGAGCTACAAATCCAGATGGCTTTGACATCCAGTTGAAATGCACAATGCACAATGCAAAAAGGTTAAAGGACCTTTCCTAGCAAAATGCTTGAGCCCTTCAACTGCTGCTTGGTTGTCTTCTATTTCTTACTTAATATACGATGTGTTACTACTGCCTGCTCTGTATTCATCTGTACCTTCATCACACAGGTTCTTTTTTTTGCCCTTTCACTCGGGTTTAGTTGATAAATCTAAAGAACCAGCAGTCTGGGAGAGTGAAAGTGCAACCACAAACTGTTGAGAGTAAATGGCAGTGTGTAGCACTTTGGGCTGGGGCAATGAGAGTTCACTGTAACATAGCATAAATTGATAGAAAGGTGTTGGCAGTTTACCATTGCTATGACAGCTTCCATGAAAGTATTTTTCTAGGTGCAAGACACTTAATGAAATGCCCTGACCTGTGCTATGTAGGAGGTTGGATTAGATAAATGTAACAATGCCTGGAGAATTAGTTTATGAACTATGGATATTGCCATTAACATCTCCCAGACTGAAAAATAAATGCAAACTATGAATCTCTGTAACAGGACACTCTATTATCTAACTTAAGCAATTTATGTCAAATTCCATACATTTCTCATTTTAGGTTTAGACAAACCAGTCTTTGATATGTGGATGAAGTTGGTGAAACAAAATGGATCATCCCAAATGATCCAAAACCAGCGTAGACAACGACTAATTATCAACAAGCCATATTTCAGTAACAGATTAGACAGTTGGACTCTATGATCTTAAGGGTCTTTTCCAACTAAAATGATTCTATGATTCTGTGATTTACTGGGGTAATTTCTTCTCCCTGTTGCTGCTTATGGTAGCAAGGTAGGGAAAATGGGGNNNNTTGGGTGGTGGGGGGAAGGAGGGGGAAAGGGGGGGGGGGGGGGGGGCAGAAACAACTTAAAGTTTGTAGTAGAGAGCATTTTTGAGAAGGCAGTAATTAAAATGCTTTGTATTTAAGGAATTTAGTCTTAACAGTAACAAAGTTTTCCTGATTCTAATGAAGTTCCCCACTGAAGTGAGACACTATTTACAAGGTCTCCTAATGACAGGATGAGAAGTAATGGGTTTAAACTGGCAGAGAGGAGATTTAAAATGGATGTTAGGAAGAAGTTCTTTCCAGTGAGGGTGGTGAGACACTGGTACAGGTCACCCAGGGAAGTTGTGGCTGCTCCCTCCCTGGAGGTGCTCATGACTAGGTTGGATTAGGTCTTGAGTGACTTATTCTAGTGGGAAGGGGCTTGAAACTGAATTATCTTTGGGATCCCTTCCAACCTAAACCATTTTACAATTCTATTTTTCTTTATCTTTTCTGCATTGATAGAAATGAATAAGTTTAGGGAGAAGTGCTGTCTATCTGAAGGTTTTAATAATGTTTGAATATTACCTAAAAAGTTTATATCTCTATTCTAAAAGAAATCTTCAATACCTGGAATATGCAGGATAGCAGTGAAATGAAATTAATTTTGCTGCTAACCCAGTGAGTATATCAATAATATACTGTGTGATTATTTGGGATGTCATTATTAAAATGAATTATATTAAGATCTTTCTCTGTCATCTAGCACCTAAGCACCTCCCTCATGTATTCAGCATTAATAGAGAAATGTCTCCTTGGGATTTTTGGAGTTTCATTCTCTCTCTTTTTTTTTTTTTTTTTTAATATTTTAATTTTTTTTTCTTTTTTTTTTTTTTCCCCTCAAGTGAGTAATCTCTAGTTTCAATTAACTTGGGTAATATGGGATCTAAGAATTTTTCTCACCATGTAAATGCTGCCACTGCAATCTGTTTTGCTGTAAGGACTTCTAAAAAACAGGGCTAATATCCTTCTGTGTTCTATGCAAGTAGATTTGTTGTATCTTGCAGGATCAAGACTTAATCTTGTTTGATAGATTAAATTGTTGGTGATTCTGATAGGATTTGAAAAATTCTCACCAGCGTGGGAAAAGCTGAATGACAAACTGTATTTTTCCAAGCAATGGTTTTTAGAGTGGGTAAAATGTGGCCCAGAGATCAGTAAAATGGAGAGGTCAGACTTGTCAAGCAGTACAATTTCTTAATCCTTCAATCCCATAATAAGAAACGTAAGTCTTCATTCTCCCTAGTTTACATTCAGACCTCCTGAACTTAAAGCAAATAGCGAGTGGTGAAACTTTTCCTGCCATATTACATGGTTGGCTAATCAGTGCCTATTATATTGTAAAAAGCTCTGCTGATGTTTCTCTTATAATTTTAACCAATAACACACCCACAATCTGACATTGGGCAATTAGCCTCCACTTCCTGAGCCTGACAGAAACAGTAATAATACTGCATCAGAGAAAAATCATTATCTAAGGCACCTTGCAGACACTAAATATGCACAGTTCTACTGAATTTGCAGCCTACAAAGAATAAAGGCACCAGTAACTGTACGATGTGAAGGCATTCATTTGCATTCTTTCACAGAAACTCTAGCCTGAGCCTGTCTGCACTTCCCACTAGTAGGCAGGCATAGGAAAATCAAAGAAATTTAAAAAAAAAAAAAAAGGCAACAATGTTTTGGTCTTTATTTTTTCCTTTCAGAAGTAGTGAATTAGTTCATTAGTTGAAAGTGAAACATCAATTTTAGCAGAACTTGGATGGGTTCTCTTGTTGTGAGTCAGTATTATTTAGACCCTGGGCTGCATTTTTACTGCCTTTTCTCATATAGAAGGACATATACTTCCTTTTAGTGCTCACATTGGCAGGGACTACTAGAGGTGAGAAAGGGAAGCTCTGAGAGGAGGACAGTGCTCTCAGACACTGCAGGACTAGTGAGGGTGGTACTCAGAAAACTCAGTAAACTTATTTGTTTATAAGAGAATCCTGCTGTGGTCCAGAAGGTTTTACCCCAATACTCAGTGCAGTCCAAATAGCAGTCTGAAGGTTTCATTCCCCAGGTTATATGACATCCCTTTGCCAGGTTGCTTAGACTCCATGGCTATCAACCTGAGGATCCCAACACTGGAAAAAAAACCAAAACCAAAACCAAAATCATCTATGATCGTAAAGTACTCTGTAATGGTGTACTACCTCTGAAAGGAAAACACATTGGTTTCCACTACTGCAGAGCATTAAACAAGCAAATAAAACTCCTGGCAAAAAAAATACTGCAAACTAAAATATCAACACTTTCCCCAACTTGTTTAGTAAATAACCATGGGCTGTTTTACCTGAAAAAGTACTTGCTACAGTCAGCCCTGGAAAATTCCCTGTGACAGAAACTAAGGTCTTTTATGAACATTTCTTTGCTATACTGATCTGAAAAAAAAAAAAAAAAAAAAAAAAAAAAAAAGCTAGGGATTATAGATCCATCTACAGCAATAGTTAACTTACAATAATAGTTAAAAATCTCACAGGAGGAATATATGAAAATTACTGCTTTCCAAGAAGATCTGATAATTATTATTAGTCAGTATACTTACAAGGCACCAATGGAAAACTGGCACTCAATAAGTACCTATTAAACCATGTTAGAGAACATCATTTTTATGTTTAATGTAAAACCTGCATGAATCATCTGTTCATTTAGCACTGGTTTGAATCTTCTGCTGGTTTGAATCAGTCAAAGATCACCAACAGAGATGGTCAGTTTGCCTAGATCAAGATCTGATTCAGTATTTGCTGCATGGAAAACAGGTGACATTCCCTTTTTTTTTTTTTCTTTTTTTTTTTTTTTAACAGAAATTTGGAGATTGATCCCTTTTCTGTCACCCATCTGTCAGAATTGTCATTAAAATAATTTAGAACCATGATACTGAATATGTCAGTCAACTGCACAATCAGACGAATTTGTGATGCAATTAATAGATGTAGAGGACGTGGTCTGTTGAAGATCACAGGGGCTTGGATACAGTAGGGGCTTGGAATTCAGATAATAGAGGCAATGCTGCCTTATTTCTAAATAGCATCCTATTTTAAGCAGAATCATAGAATCAACAAGGTTAGAAGAGACCTCCAAGATCATCCAGTCCAACCTAGCACCCAGCCCTAGCCAATCAACTGGACCATGGCACGAAGTGCCCCAGCCAGTCTTTTCTTCAACACCTCCAGGGACAACAACTCTACCACTTCCCTGGGCAGCCCATTCCAATCCACTCTCTCTGTGAAGAACTTCCTCCTAATATCCAGCCTAGACCTTCCCTGGCACAACTTGAGACTGTGTCCCCTCATTCTGTTGCTGGTTGTCTGGGAGAAGAGACTGATCCCACCTGGCTACAACCTCCTTTCACGCAGTTGTAGACAGCAATGAGGTCAGCTCTGAGCCTCCTCTTTTCCAGGCTGCACACCCCCAGCTCCCTCAGCCTCTACTCACAGGGCTGTGCTTCAGACCCCTCAGCTGCTTTGTCCCCCTTCTCTAGACATGTTCCAGTCCCTCAACACCTCTCTTGAATTGAGAGGCCCAGAACTGGACACAGGACTCAATCTGTGACCTGATCAGTGCTGAGTACAGGGCAGAATAACCTCCATTGTCCTGCTGGTCACACTCTTCCTGATCCAGGCCAGGCTGCCATTGGCTCTCCTGTCCACCTGGGCACACTGCTGGTTCATCTTCGGCTACTCTCTACCAGTATCCCCAGGTCCCTTTCTGCCTGACTGCTCTCCAGCCACTCTGTCCCCAACCTGTAACACTGCTTGAGATTGTTGTGGCCAAAATGTAAAACCCTGCACTTAGCCTTGTTAAATCTCATCCCATTGGCCTCTGCCCACTCATCCAGCTTGTCTAGGTCCCTCTGCAGAGCCCTCCTGCCCTCCAACAGATTGACACCTGCTTCTAACTTGGTATCATCTGCAAATTTACTGATGATGGAGTTAATCCCCTGGTCCAGGTCATCAATAAAGACATTGAACCGGACTGGGCCCAGAACTGATCCCTGGGGAATACCACTAGTGGCTGGCTGCCAACTGAATGTGGCACCATTCACCCCCACTCTCTGGGCTTGTCCCTCCAGCCAGTTCTTGACCCATATCAGAGTAATCTGTCCAAGCCACAAGCTGCCAGTTTTGCCAGGAGCTTCTTGTGGGAGGTGGTGTCAAAGGCTTTGCTGAAGTCCAGGTAGACTACATCCACAGCCTTGTCTGCATTCACTGGGCACGTAACCCGATATTAAAAGGAGATCAGGGTGGTCAGGCAGGACCTACCCTTCCTCATCCCATGTTGGCTGGGCCTGATCCCTTGGCCATCCTGCAGATGTTGTGTGATGGCACTCAAGATGACCTGTTCCATAACCTTGCCTGGCACTGAGGTCAGGCTGAACAGGTCTGTAATTTCCTAGTTCCTCCTTCCTACCCATAGGGACTCAACCTGATCATCCTTAATCTCTACTTCCATGATATCCAGATTATCCCTAATATATAGGGTCACTCCTCCACCCATTCACCTTCTCCTGTCTCTCCTGAAGAGTCTGTAGCCATTGATTACAGTGCTCCAGTTGTGTGAGTTATCCCACCATGTTTCTGTGATGGCAACATCATAGTTTTCCTCTTGTACCAAGGCTTCCAGCTCCTCTTGTTTATTACCCATACTGCGTGCATTAGTGTACATACACTTCAGCTGGGCTGCTGGTTTTACTCCTATCTCTGGCCTACCATCCTCAGTCTCCTTTGGTTTATCTCTAGTACTTCTGTGTTTGACCTCCTCCCCCTTCCAGTCTAGTTTAAGTTTCAATGAGCCCAGCCAGCTCATGTGCCAGAATCTTTCTCCCCCTCTGAGACAGATGTACCCCATCTGTCACTAGCAGACCCACACTGTATCTGAGGAGTGGTATTTTTCTAACAAGAACAATGTTGTCTTAAGCCACTTCAAACCAACTTTATGAGCTTGCCTTCCTATGCTCAACTGTGACATTCTGACTCAAGAGGAAGGCTGTTTTCCTTCAGGGATTTAGGTCATATTATCATAGGATCATAGAATGGTAAGGTTGGAAGAGACCTCAAAGGTCATCTAGTTTCAACCCCCTGCCATAGGCAGGGACACCTCCCACTAGGACAGGTTGCTCAAGGCCTCCTCCAACCTGGCCTTCAACACCTCCAGGGAGGGAGCAGCCACAACCTCCCTGGGCAACCTGTGCCAGTGTCTCCACCCTCACTGTAAAAATGTTCCTCCTAACATTCAGTTTAAATCTCCCCTCTGCCAGTTTAAACCCATTGCCCCTTGTCCTGCCATTGCAAGACCTTGTAAATAATCCCTCCCCAGCCTTCCTGTAGGCCCCCTTCAGATACTGGAAGGCTACTATAAGTTGAGTATTAACCTTATTCTCTATAAGGTGAGTGTTTAACTATAAGGTGAGTATTAACTCAATGAGAAGTAAATAGTCGTAATTTTGAAGCTCCGTTCAGGTTTTGTGACCTTGAGAGTTGTGAGCTGAAGATATTTGTCAGAATTCTATGGTTATGTATTTTTTCATCAGTTGCAGTAATTCCACAATTCCACAAATCATTTAGCTGTTTTCTCCTCACCTCATTTATTTATGACAAGTCTGAAGGGAAAATATTAGGTACTGTCCCAGAGATCTTAAATACACCAAACATGTGGAGAGTAAACTGTGCACAAATACATTCATCCATCTGCTAATTTATGCTTTTGTATGCCCAATCCTCATTTGTGCATAACATATTACTTTAAAACAATGAGTTTCGTTAGGGTAAAAGTTATGGGACCCTGCTTGAAATGATGGATAACATTTGGGCTTTGCAAGAAAAGCAAACAAAAACAAAAACTTGAACTATTTGTTCTGGAAGAGATTACTAAAAAACAAAAACAACAAAAAAAATCTGATTCATTCATTTTGATTTAAGGACTACAACCGAGGATTCAAATTTGAAAGTCGGGCAGATTTAAGCTTCCTGTGAGGCTCTACCAAAGTCTGATTTGGGTCCTATGAAATCCAAATAACTCTCTAATGAAGAAAATCTCCTGACTTTGAAAACAAAAGAGAAATCTAATAACTAAATTCCCGACAGATGGATATCTCAATTTAATATTTAAAATTAACATTAAATGAAATCAGGATCAAAGATCAACTGCAAAGGTCATAGGAGAGTTATTTTTCTGATGATTTTATATATCTTTATTAGTATGTAAAGAAACAAACACATGGAATGATTGAAGTTAGAAGGAAGAGACCTCTGGGGGTCATCTGGTAGAACTCCTCTGCTTGAGCAGGACTACCTACAGCCATTGTCTCAGAACTGTGTCCATCAAACTTTCTGGAACCTCCTGCGTTTCAGCTTGTGCCCACTGTGTTTTGTCCTCTTGCTGGAAACCACTAAAACCAGCCTGGCTTTATCCTTTGGCAGTCTCCCTTGAGATATTTATAGACATTGATAAGATGTCTCTGAACCCTTCCTTCTGCAGGTCTGAACAGACACAGGTCTCTCAGCCTTACTTTGCAGGATGATGCTCCAGACCTTTAAACATCTTTGTGGCACTTTACCGGACTCTCTACAGTATATCACAGAATCACAGAATGTTAGGAGTTGGAAGGGACCTCTTGAAATCACCTAGTCCAACTGCCCCAACAAAGCAGGATCACATAGGGCAGGATGCACGCACAGGAACACATTGATGTGGGCTTTGAAAGTCTCCAGAGAAGGAGATTCCACAACCTCTCTGGGCAGCCTGTTTGAGTGCTCTGTCACTCTCACTGTAAAGAAGTTTCTCCTTAAGTTGTGATGGAATCTCTTGTGTTTCAGCTTGTACTTGTTGCTCCTGGGCACCACTGAAAACAGACTATCACCTTCATATCCATGCCTCTTTTGTGCTCAGGAGTTCAGAAGAGGACACAGTACTACAGATGTGGCCTCAACCATGCTGAGCAGAGGGCAAAGAATTCCGCCTTTGACCTCCTGGCAACAATTTAATGCAGCCCAGGACACCATTAATCTTCTGCAAGGTCACATTTCTGGTTATTACCCCACTTGATGTCCGCTTGGAGCCTTAGGTCTTTTTCTGTCAAGCTGCTTTCTAATTGGGTGTCCTCCAGCATGTATAGGTGCACGGAATTGTGTCTTCCCAGGTGCAGAATTTGACATTTCTCCTTGCTGAACTTCATGAGATTACCATCATCCTATTTCTCCAGCCTGTCAATATCTCTCTGGATGGCAGTACTATCCTCTGACATATTATCCTGTTCTCCTTGTTATCAGTCATCCATTAATTTGATGAGGGTACACTCTACCCTAATCTAGGTCATTAATGAAGATGTTAAACAGGACTGGACCCAGTGTTGACCCTTGGAGTGCACAAATTCACGCAACTTGGAATCCCAGAATAATTTACATTGGGAAATATTTGCAAGATTGTTGAGACCACTAGTAAGTCTAACACTGCTGCCCTGTCCAGTCATAGCTTCTCTGTGATTATCCTATGGGACACAGTATAAAAGGCCTTAGAAGTCTAGGTAAACAATATACACGGTTCTCCCCTCATCTACCAGCTCAATCATTTCACAGTAGAAGTTGATCAAATTCATCAAGTATGACTTCCCCTTGGTTAGAGCATGACATGAGAAGATGAAGGAGTTCATATCAGGACCTAGAGGAGGTTACACACTGTTTTACAATGTCCAAACCAGACAACTTTCTAAATTACAAAAATCACTCCCCGGGTTCTCCGGTAGCTGGATTGGAATAAGTCTCATGGATCCCAGCTGCTAAACCTGCTGCATACTTGTTCCCAGTCAGGAAAGTTGCCTCTTGGAAAAAAATCTGAGTTTTTAACGTAATTTGTTTACTAAAAATATATTTTTTTGTAAATGTATAATGGTATTATTATTCATTTTCAGATTTATTTTAAAATTCATGTGTCTGTATAAACGAGTCTCGTGGAAGGCTAATAGGCCTAGAACACATCCTGGCTTGCCCCACCCTTCTGCTAATGGGGGAAGCCAGGGCAGGAGGAAAGCAAAGGCTAGACCATTATGTCACCTCCCAAAGTGATACCAGGTACCCACAGGTGTTTATACACTTGTGAGTGTCATGCCCAAATAAGGATAAGCAAGCCCTGGTTTCAGCTAATATGATCAGCTTGGCAAAGCACCATTCTGATTGGTGAATCCCTGTGGACAAAGGAGCCATTACACTCAGGCAAATAATACAAACTGAGCAAAGCTGCAAAGCAGTGTTCTGCTCTGCTCTGATAATGTGCTCTCGGCTCTCTGCTCAGACAATGTGCTCTGCTGTGCCTCAGTGTCTTTGCTTCAGACCAGTGAAACTTTGATGTACAAACTTTGTCTACCTGGAAACTTGCTGTATTTCAGATTTACCAGGAGAAGGCATAAAGTGTCTCACGATGTGGCGAGAAGTGCCACTGACATCGTGCTCTCTACACATCTGCAAGACATCCTGCCTGCACCTCTGCAAACATCTGTGCCAAATCTGGAGTTCAAAAGAGGAAATCAGGATCAGGGCAGAGATTGCCTCTTTCCCAGCACCCTATTAGAGCTTGGGAAGATCTACAAGCCTCTCAACGGCTGTCAAGACACCAACAGAACTCCCTTCAAGAGTTTGGGTACTGTCTGGAAACTGTAGTTAGCCCTGGGAATCCAGAGATTATACTTTGTGAATAAATGTTCATAAGCCTCTCTAAAACTGAATTCTATTGTTCCTTCTACCTTAGCAGAAAGGAGCCTCTCAGGTCTCCCTTGAGGGTGAGCCACATATCAGCCACAAGATTCTCTTTCCTAAATAGTTAGTGTTCGTTATGTTATTGCTAGTGTTCTAGATTGCCTGTTTATTTCCCTCTGTGTAATACTTTGACTATTCAAAAAACCTATTATTATTAAAAATTATGGTCTGCAGCAAGATTGCTAAATATCAAAATTAATAAACAATATTAATTTTGGAATAGATCCTACCCATACCATTGCAATGAGGAGTTTTGGTATCGAAATACAAAGAAAGAAAACAGTGAAATAAAATGCCTCTTAAGAGAAATATTTAAATGTGATCATCAAATATTCATTGCCACCCTCTCTCTTTGGCTCCCAGGGTGACAAAACTTCCTGGTTTATATATGTATCTCATTTGAGAAAATTCTAAATGATGAGCTGTTGAGACATATACATGAAGTGAAGAGATGCATAAGATGAGCATAACAGAATTACAGAATGCCTCTTGACCCTCTTAAAAATAATTCATATAAGTGGATTTCTCTTAAATGTTTTGGAAAAAAATATATATGTACTAGATACATGAATATATTTATTCAGATGTTACAAAGAGATGGAAGCTTCTCTCTATTCTGGATCTGAGTTTTCATTTGAAATGCCTTATTTCTGAAGTTTTTCTTGACTTCTTTGTTTTACTAGTAGCTCAAACCAGCCAGTTTGAGCTGGGTACATATCAGGTGAAAACTAGGAAGGAGATTGGTTCAGAAGGACTGGGCTCCAAACCTGCTCTGTCATGAGCTGCTTCTCAGCTCTCTGAGCCTGGAAGTAGAGTGCTTGCTGCACAGGATGGGATGGTACCAACCTCAAGCCTGGCACAGAGCTTGAACAGTGATCTATAAGAAAATTTGCTGTTTGACTGACTTGTTTTGATACCATGGTGACGAAAAGATAGAGGCAAGGAAGCTTCATTCTTAAGACTTAAATAAAAAATCTTGAGAATGCTTTCTTCTAGAAAAAAAATAAATAGTATTTTACATATTTGTCCTGGGTTATTGCAGCCCTCTCTCATAATCCACTCTCTCTCCCCTCACAGATGGGAACAGTACAGCGAAACTCAGAAGCAGCAGCAGAAGCATTGACCTGCAGCCCCTCCAGTGGAAAAGACCAATACCCTAAAACTGGAAAACAGAAGTAGCAGCTGCAAACAGAAAGCCTCTCACGTTACAATCTATACTACAAGCCCCAAGGTGGTGTTCTGTTTGAGGGTTGTGTTTTAGGAGCTCCATCCTTGCTTGTACTTTCAGTGTTCAGACACTGTTACATCTTGCACTCATGCTGCCTTTTCCTCTGTCCTTAGGAATCTGTTACTGCACTGTGAAGGAAATCCAGTTCATGTTTTAATTGGAGAAATACAGAAGGGCAAGAAGGGCAAGCAGCAATGCAGCAACTTTTACCACCACCAGATACATTGGCACAATTAAAAGGCAGTTGTGCTTTGGGAGGACTGAGTATTTATTTCTGGAAAGAAAGGGATGAGTTGCTGTAATTCAGTAAATTAAAACAGTTTCCATGAATGATTCCATGAGTTAAAAAGCTGAACACAGAGAAACCAAATCCAGCATAAAAGGTATGGAAGGCTACTTTTATGAGAAATATGAAAAAGCATTCACAGTTTATACTAAAGAAAATCTTACAAGGAAATATTTCTCTTTTGGGAACAACCTTTCTTATCTTAGTCTCTCAAAGTAGACTAGACTAGCAGAATTTAGAGGGTTACTCTGTGACCATGCATGATAGATGGTGTCTTGGTTATAACTGCATACAGTCCATTGTGTGTCAGGTGTTACATGAAAGAGGAAGGCTGCCCCTTGTTTTTTTTTCTGTCAGCAGACATGAGGCTTGAGGGGAAAAGTTGAGTTCTTCAAGGAAAACTAAGTATCGAGGGATGAGGAGAAAGGCTTATTAGAGACAGTAGAAACACAGGAGCTGTGTGGGGCTATTGGGACAAAGAAGGTGTACACCATTGAGGGGAACTTAGTATCAAGATGAAAATACAGAAGAAAAGGCTTCCTGGGCACCTAGAAGGGACAGGCTAGCATCTGCTGCACCTCAGCTGCTAAAAAGCCTGAAACAAAGACACCTCTTCTACAGGGACATAAGGGACAGAGAACGATTTGTTTATAAACTGGGACATTTTTATTCTGTCTCAGTCTGAATTTTCTTTACAGGAGAGAAAAAAGAATTCACACATCTAGTTTCTGTTGTAACAAAAACTTGTTCCAGAGCTTACAGAGCCTTCTGGTGCTTTTGGGAATGCACTCTAAGAGAAGAGCCAAGCCTCAAAACTTTTTCAGAGCCAATGTCCCAGCATAATGCAAATTACCACTTCTTGCCTTACACTTCCATGTGCAGAATGGGAATTTAACAGCTGCATAAAGCTGCTGCATAGGGAATTAATTGATGTTTGTACAGTGCTTTGCAAGGCCAGCATTTTATTTCTACTTATTTGTTTATCTATCAACCCATGTTATTCTTTCATCCCAGTAATAATACTCTACAAATAGTATATCTCTTCAAAGAGGATGAAATGAGGACACTGAGGGTAAAAATGGACTAACAATGTGTACGTCTGGAAAACTGTTCACAGACATTTGCATAAACATGTTAAGGGAAAGAAAAAATTGCACTAATATGAAACATAGTTCAACTCTTAAACAGAAAGACTTGTTGACATCTTTTTATTTTCACTTAAACACCTCTTGATTGGGGGAAAAAAAAGGTGATGGTGATTTAATAACACAAATTTAAGAAAAAAATAGGAATGAAGAGAATGATGATCAGAAGTAAAATGAAATTGCACTGGTCACCTGTGGTAGGATACAATTCTCTTAACTACTGTGTTTGCAGGTTCAGTGTCTGATCTCAGTTATTTCCCACAATGGAAACAGGAATGTCGAAGGGCCAGCTGTACACTTCTTTTAAGCGTATTTTCTTTTGAGAGGTCCTTGAGATGGAGCTTTAGATCAAATGAATAAACAGTTCTTAGAGTTTATTAAGAAGAGTGCATTTGAGCCTCGTAGAAACTGATCCTGGAGGCAAAATCAAAGGGAAAAATGTTGAGTATAGTATCTGCTCTCATGTGCTTTTTGAGCCACAGTGGCAGTGTCCCACAATCAGCATCAGTCAGATGGATTGTCCTGCAATCGCACAAAACCAGACAGTGCTTGTAAGCAACCTGAAATCAATCCAAATTGCCAACATGTTTAATAATGCATATAATAAATTTTCAGCAGTGTAGCAGTCTCTAGACTGTTTCTGGAATCAGATAGTTCAAAAGTAGTACAGGAATACATATACTGTAAATATAGACATTTGAGTTCTTGTTGCTTTTCAATTTCTTCATTATGGAATTAGTTCTTATTTAAATCTTCTGCAACTTTTAAGTGGTTCTTTGGGGTTTTTAAATTGGTTTTGTTTTATTTTTTTTGCTTTTTTTTGTTTTGTTTGACTTTGTTGTTGTTGTTGTTGTTGTTGTTGTTTTTATGGCTATATAGTTTCTATAATTGGTCATTATTTTTGACTAGCATTTGCAACTGTCCCAGCAGAAGAAATGTCACTCTTTTATTTTTCTCTGCAATTCCTTCTATCAGTTCAGGATTGTACTCATATTTAACTAATAACACAACTAAAGGTTCTACAGATATGAGAGTCTGTTATGTCCATTACTGCTTCTCATTACAGGATTTAATAGTTATCTAGATGATTTATACATTTTTTTGGTCATAGACCTGTGCTCTTGTCTGCATTGCTTGCTTCTGCCTGCTTGCCTGGCCAAGGAATCGAAGTCACTTCTCTAAATGTGAGATTATTTCCTCCTCCCACACCTGACCAATATTATATGGTTTCTAATTTAATTACTGTATTAACATTCGTAATGCATTGTATTAACAACTAATAAATTAATAATTAATATTATTAATTAATGTATTAATAATTAATAAAACTAAAATTGAGTCAAAACAAATTAACATCTTTGGGACTGTCAGTGGTCATGCTGTA
This sequence comes from Eubucco bourcierii, assembly GCA_013396675.1. Lineage (NCBI taxonomy): Eukaryota > Metazoa > Chordata > Aves > Piciformes > Ramphastidae > Eubucco > Eubucco bourcierii. The sequence goes on from VWZE01019668.1 coordinate 29,551, forward strand.
TCATGACTGTAAAAGAAAGACTCTGATCCTTAAAGGGTCTGGTAAGAAGGATTTTAGTAGTTTCAATGGATTAAGGTTGTTGAACACATCCTAGAGTGTTTATTCAGGCTTCAGTTTATAGTTCTACCATAGTTTTTAACCATCTGATAGTTCTAGGAAGGGAACCATTCATTTTAGACTCATGCTTTCTGATTGTTTGTGAAAAATGCTGGGTGTTTCCAGGAAAACAACCAGATTGTAAATTGTAATGTGAAAAGGGATGCTGTTAGATTGTGGAGCTATTTAATTTCATTCTTTCTACACATTCTCTTACCATTGCAAACCTGTGCTCCTATCAAACTATACTCCTTTGCACCGATGTGGAGAGCTAGAAGTTGTCTCACAACTGACAATCCAGGAGCACCAGAAACTGGGCATCATCTTGTCCTCTCTGAAGAAGACAGCAGAAATCTGCAAGGAATAATCTGTAGTGGGTTAAGATTCTTTATGTTGTTTCCCACTGATCATACAGAACTAAAATCAATTTTGTCACCCTGTTATTTTTTAAGTTGACTTCACACACACATAACTTACACCTGAAAACCAACAAAGCTGCTTCCTTACCATTGTGTTAGATTCCTGCTGAAACTCCAAACTTCCTTTGTTCAGCAAATACAACTACAAGATCATAGAATCATAGAATCATAGCATGGTAAGTTTGGAAAAGACCTCAAAGATCATCCAGTTCCAACCCCCTGCCATAGGCAGGGACACCTCCCACTAATACAGGTCACTCAAGGCCTCCTCCAACCTGGCCTTGAACACTGCCACAGAGGAAGCATCCACAGCCTCCCTGGGCAACCTGTGCCAGTGTCTCACCACCCCCACTGCAAACAACTTCCTCCTAACATCCAGTCTAAATGTTCCCTCTGCCAGTTTAAACCCATTGCCCTTGTCCTGTCATTACAAGTCCTTGTCAATAGTCCCTCCCCAGCCTTCTTGCAGGCCCCCTTCAGATACTGGAAGGCTACTCTGAGGTCTTCTGGAAGCCTTGTCTTCCCCAGGCTGCAGAGCCCCAACTCTCTCAGTCTGTCCTCATAGCAGAGCTGCTGCAGCCCTCTGATCATCTTTGTGGCCCTCCTCTGGGCCAGCTCCAACACTTCCATGTCCTTCCTGTGCTGGGGGCTCCAGATCTGACAGATCTGACAGAAGCACTATCACAAATGATAAGGGCATCAGTTTCCTTTTAGGTTTGATCTTAGCAAGACAATAAACATTGCAACAATGTAAAAAAATCATTTTACCGAGAACATTATCATCTTTTACTTGGAAAATACAAGGCTGTACCAGAAATTTCTTGGTTTTCGTATTTCAGCATATAGGTCATGATGCATACAGTAAAAATTAAAAAAAAAAAATGTAGGAAGAAATCAATGTTGTTATCATTTTAAATATATGTTTCACTACAAGTAAACATATGTTTCTCTTTCTCCTTTTTATTTTTTTTTTTCTGCACAGTAATGAAGTTTTAGGTAATAAAATGTGTTGCCTGAAGATAAGAAGCACTATCTAAACCACATTTCTGTCAATTAAATTGTATTCTATTACTTCCATTGAAGCACTGGCGGACTTTTGATTCCACAGATTTTTAAGAATACTCAAGAACACAAGACGTTGGAATTGGATTGTGCACTGCTAATTTATGATGTTTAACCATAATGGAGATAGCACATAATACTTGGAAAATTGCTTTTTATTATGAATCAGTTCTTAGCATTTAACTTATGTTTTTTATAAAGCTGTATCTGCCAGAACTCTTTTTTTTTTCCAACTTGTAATACTGTTTGTTTTCTTGTTTAGTGTTTTGTCCAAGTAATTAATTAGAAAACTTAGAATGAAATAGGGCCGAAGACCTATTCTCCCATACATTAAACTCTCTAATGAGCTCATTATGAAGAAGCTCAATCTAATACTTAAGTGGCAATGAACTAAAGATGCATGTGTTTTAGAACTAGTACTTATTTAAATCCACACTGGTGAATAAGTATTCTTTCAAATATATAGCTCACATTTGCCATAAACCAACTAGGTTATGAAAATTAAGTGCCATGGACATTTGAGCATTGTGCTGTATAGAATCATAGAATCATTAAGGCTGGAAAAGACCACTAAGATCATCAAGTCTAACTGTCATGAGCATTTTCAGACAGTTCAAGTAACATACAAACACTTTAGTGTTTTTTGTCCAAGTAATTAATTAGAAAACTTAAAATGAAATAGGGTTGAAGACCTATTCTCCCATACATTAAACTCTCTAATGAGTTCATTATGATGAAGCTCAATCTAATACTTAAATGGCAATGAACTAAAGATGCGTGTGTTTTAAAACTAGTACTTATTTAAATCCACACTGGTGAATAAGTACTCTTTCACAGTATCACAGTATCACAGTATCACCAAGGTTGGAAGAGACCTCAAAGATCATCAGGTCCAACCTGTTACCACAGACCTCAGGACTAGACCATGGCACCAAGAGCCATGTCCAAACCTGCCTTGAACACCTCCAGGGACGGTGACTCCACCACCTCCCTGGGCAGCCCATTCCAGTAGCCAATGACTCTCTCAGTGAACAACTTTCTCCTCACCTCCAGCCTAAACTTCCCCTGGCGCAGTTTGAGACTGTGTCCTCTTGTTCTGGTGCTGGTTGCCTGAGAGAAGAAGGTAACCTCCACCTGGCTACAACCACCCTTCAGGTAGTTGTAGACAGCAATAAGGTCTCCCCTGAGCCTCCTCTTCTCCAGGCTAAACAATCCCAGCTCCCTCAGCCTCTCCTCATAGGGCTTGTGCTCAAGGCCTCTCCCCAGCCTCGTTGCCCTTCTCTGGACACACTCAAGCACCAAAATGTCCTTCTTAAATTGAGGTGCCCAGAACTGGACACAGTACTCAAGGTGTATATTTCAAATGTATAGCTCATATATTTGCCATAAACCAACCAGCCTATGAAAATTAAGTACCATGGGCATTTGAGCATTTTGCTGTATAGAATCATAGAATCATTAAGACTGGAAAAGACCTTTAAGATCATCAAGTCTTATTGTCATGAGCATTTTCAAACAGTTCAAGTAACATACAAACATTTTAACTCTGGTGTTACATTCTCTTCCATTCTCTTTCAATATCTTAGGAAGTGTGAAACAATTGTTGTCTTTGCATTGGTGTGGTGGAGAAAGGAGTGATCTTCAGTTTTATTGTCTCACTGCATGTTGCTCTATAGAGTGTGTGGAAGTCTGCACAGTTCAGAAAATGAAGTTAAAAAATGTTGGTCAGCAGCTGCCTGGTCAAAGAGACTCATCTTCTGAAGATAGTGACATTGTGTTTCTAGTAGTCTGGGTCAGTCAGTAAAGCCCAAATTAATCTCACTTAATTTTAACTATTAACTATTAATTTTAATTAGCAGCACAAGTAATCTCTTCTAATTCTACATATCTGTTAAAAAAAAAAGTCTATATCTAAGTTAATAATTGTCATTAATTGAGAGACATAATATTTCAATTCTTCTGTGCCTACATTAGAAAGAGAGGAATCAAATTTCTCTCCTTTCCATGGGCTATAAAAGAAGTCTAAAGGTTAGCTCCGCTATGGACATCTGCATTGATGTACATTGGCTAAGCCCATGCTGAGTATCTGCTCTAAATTGGAGACTCTCCTCATTTTGTTTTATTTTTTTTTTGGCAGACAGGACAGTTTATTTTACACAGCATTTGTTTTAGAATTGATACCAGTTGTAGGACAGGATGAACTGCTCTTGGAACTGCCTCTTTTTTACAGTCTATAGGAGGAGCCTAGGTAGTTAGCTTGAACTGGATACTTTTAGATGTCTATAATTAAATGAAATGAATCTCAGCCTAGAGGACATCTCCTAGGGGCCCAAAATACAATGCATATTTCATGTTTCTGTTGGTGGCAGCAGGTGGCCTTAAGATCAGAAAGATACAATCCCTTCCCTGCCCTCATTTTGCCTATTACAGTAAAAAAATGGGCAGAGCAGGGAGGAAGAGGCGGCTGTAGGCAGGGGAGTAAGCAGTAAAGATATAAAATTGCTCAGGTCTACTGTGACCACCCTCAGTTGCAGTACAATTGCAGCCTGAGGTCTGCAACAAAAGCTGTGAATAGTTGCTCTGTCTCTGTGGTAGCAGATGGTAGGGATTATGGTTCTCTCAAGTGCTGATAGCTTCCCTTGAGCAATATTTCCCCCTGCCCCCCCCTCCTTTTTTTTTTTTTATTATTTTTTTAATTTTATTTTTTTAACAGAAAGCAGACATTTATTTTAAGTGCACAAAAACGTAACCTCTATTTCAACTTCAAAGGAAAGTGGTAGTAGGGTCAGCTTATTAACTTGTATGAATGTGGTTGGAGGTGATATATATACATACATACATACATACATATATATATATATATATATATATATATGTGGTACCTGAGCATATATTCCTTCTCCCTTCTGGTTTCTCTCATGAATTTCCCTATGTTTTAAAAATAAAGAAAGGTGCAAAATGGTAAGTTCTCATTTGTTACTCAAGCCCTCATTATAGATACAGAGAAAAAAAAATATGATATTAAATGTATTTTAAAACTGAAGTTACAACTGCAGTCTTTACAAATCCTTGTTGGTACATGTGGAAAATGAGAGATTATTTTTTTTTTAACCTTAATAAATATATAATTTTGCATGCTTGGATTTTATGCATGTCTAAATAAACAAACATCTTAAAGATGTCTAGTTTTCCAAAGACTGAGGACTGTCTGCTTTTCACTGGAAAATCAAACTGCTAAAGGCATCTCAGTTTCAGCCCCTGAGGGCACCTCTGTTTGTGTAAGTAAAAATCAAAATAGTGGAACTCACTAGGAAAATTGGGAAAGTCTAGAGAAAATGTTAATATTAGAGACTCAACTAATCTAAAATGTTATCAGCCCAAAGGATGTGACAGCTTATGTAAGCTGGGACTCTTTCATCTTTGTGAAACCAACACTTTGAAGGCAGTTAATATTCTTAATCAAGATACTGCAAAAGCACTGTTTCAAGTCTGAGTATGAATTAAAATTTGGTTAAAAAACCCCACAACTTTTTGCAAGTTTTATTGTAGACAAGTGTTAAAAAAATCATCACTCAAGTTATTGAAGTTTACTTTTTCAGAATTCATTACCTGAAAGGTAATGAATTCTGAAAACCCAACAGCATTTGTCACACTTCTGCCATAAAAAATTGACTTCTGCAATATATCTGAACATGTACACGGGGTAAAGGTGGAAGTTTTCATGGTAGTTAGACTAGCTGTACCAAAAATTGTAGCAAATTGTGCTGGTTTGAGGCTAATTGGAATATGTTAATGGAGAAAATTATATTATAGGCTGTGAAAGGAAAACAATGGTGATGTCTGCTTCACTCATAGGCTTGCTGAGACGGGTAAGAACAAGAACACAAACATAGATAAGACTCTCAGGGAGAGTCTCAGGTTCTCTAGCTGTTTTTGGTCTTTGCCTTTCTGTTGAATAACCTAAATAATCACTCTTCTTCTAATCCCCCTGGCCAGTCCTCCAAACTCACCTTGCATGTAAGGCAGACCATGGGGTAAGGTATAGGGGTGGGGAGAAGGTGGAAGGGTGGTTGGGAGCCCATCCTGGGGACTCTCATATCTGGGAGGGGGATTGTGTTTCTGTATTACCTTTAACTCGTATATTTCTGTAAACATTCCTGTCTATTGTGTATATCTCTGCTTGTACATTGTGCTAAGCTGTAAATAGAGCTTCAGTCCTTAACTTTCAGTAGTCTGAGTCTAATCTGGGTGCTTTTACAAAGTGTGGGGGGGTGGGGAACTCCTAAACCATCACACAATTAGGATCCATCACACATGCTAGGATCGTTCATGAAAGCCAAGCAGGCTTCTATCACTCTTTATTTTTGTACATATAATATTTCCTGTTTCCTTCTGAATTCTTAAATGCTTAAAGAATCTGAAACTGTATTTTCCTATCCACTAACTTAGTCACAGAACACTTTTTCACTGACCTAACTTGCATTACCATTTTGATACACTCTTTATCACTTCTTTCTTCTGTATTATTCTGGTTCTTGCTGCTTTGTGTTACTTTTAATTAATTATATTGAATTCAGAAGCAATCACATACTTTGGTAAAAATGCAATTATTGTGTAATCTTATTGTACTTGTGCTATTTTATTCAGAATTTAGCAAACTAATTCCAATGCATCCTTTGGGTCATGATGCTGTATGCGATTATGGCACTTTTTGCTCAGTTTCTACAATTCACAACAAACTCCAGATCTTAATTTAAAACAAAATATGCTCATACAGCTTTGGGAAATATATTTTCTAACGATGAAAAGTGTAGTTATTAAAATATTGATTAGATTATAGCCCAAAGACTTACATATTATGTAAACTTTCCGATGGGTTTCTATGTAGAAACTACAACAGTAGTCTCTGTAAACTCAAGATGTCAAGTTCATCTCAGTTTGGGTAGCTGTCTGGCTGTGTAGGTGTCTACATCTGAGCTGCATAGTCCAGGATGAGTGTGAACTCAGAATCGTAGAATGTCAGGGGCAGGAAAGGACATCGAAAGATCACAGTATCACAGTATCACAGTATCACCAAGGTTGGAAGAGACCTCAAAGATCATCAAGTCCAACCCATCACCACAGACCTCAAGACCAGACCATGGCACCAAGTGCCACGTCCAAACCCACCTTGAACACCTCCAGAGATGGTGACTCCACCACCTCCCTGGGCAGCCCATTCCAGCAGTCAATGACTCTCTCAGGCAAGAACTTTCTTCTCACCTTCAGCCTAAACTTCCCCTGGCACAGCTTGAGACTGTGTCCTCTTGTTCTGCTGCTGGTTGCCTGGAGAAGAAAGCAACCTCCTTCTGGCTACAACCACCCTTCAGGTAGTTGTAGACAGCAAGGAGGTCTCCCCTGAGTCTCCTCTTCTCCAGGCTAAACAATCCCAGCTCCCTCAGCCTCTCTTCATAGGGCTGTGCTCGAGGCCTCTCCCCAGCCTCGCTGCCCTTCTCTGGACACGCTCAAGCACCTCAATGTCCTTNCATGTTTAGGCAGGTGTCAATCACCACCCCCAGCTCCCTTTCTGTTTGGCTGCTCTCCAGCCACTCTGAACCCAGCCTGTAGCTCTGCATGGGGTTGTTGTGGCCAAAGTGCAGCACCCAGCACTTGGATTTGTTGAGCTCCATCCCCTTGGACTCTGCCCATCTGTCCAGGTAGTTGAGGTCCCACTGCAGAGCCCTTCTGCCTTCCAACCCAGCAACATCTGCCCCCAGCTTGGTGTCATAAGATCATATGATTCAGCTCCCCTGCTAGAGCAGAATCACTTAGAGCAGATCACACTGGAATCCATCCAGATGGTTCTTGAATATCTCTAGAGAGGGAGACTCCACAACCTCCCCGGGCAGTTGGTTCCAGAGCTCTGTCACACTCACCATGAAAAAACTCTTCCTCAGGTTCATGTGGAAGAGTTCATGTCCACACCTCCTATGCCTCAGCTTCCACCTATTGCCCCTTTTCCTGTCACTGGGCATCACCAGGAAGAGGTTGGCTCCATCCTCCTGGCACTCACCCCTTACATATTTATAAACATGAATGAGGTCACCCCTTAGTGTCCTCCTCTCCAAGATAACAAGCCTCAGCTCCCTCAGGTTCTTCTCATAAGGAAGATGTTCAACTTCCTTAAAAATTTTTGAGGCTCTGTACTGGACTCTCTCAAGCAGCTTCCTGTCCTTCTTGACCTGGGGGGCTCAGAACTGGACACAATACTCCAGACAAGGCCTCACCAGGGCAGAGTAGAGGCGAAGGAGAACCTCCCTCCATCTACTAACTACAGCTCTTCTAATACACCCCAGAATGGCATTGGTCTTCCTGGCCGCAAGAGCACACTGCTGTCTCATGGCCATTATTTCATTCATCAGGACTCCCAAGTCCCTCTTCCCTTCGCTGCTCTCTAGCAGGTCAGTCCCCAACCTATATTGATACATGGCATTGTTCTTTCCCAGGTGCACAACTCTACACCTGCCCCTGTTGAGCACTAAATTTCTCCCTGCTTAACTCTCCGGCCTGTCTAAATCTCTCTGAATGGCAGCACAACCCTCTGATGTGTCAGCCACTCCACCCAACTTGGTGTCACCAGCAAACTTGCTGACAGTGCACTCCATGTCCTTCTTTTACTGTTACAGAAAGAGCAGCCAATTAAATTATGTATTTCATCTGACCTATTATGGATATCTACCTCAGGATGAGATTAATTAGATTCTTGGAGTGCCCATTTCTTTTTCTGGTCTCCAAGAGACCAAAACCAAAAACCAAACCAAAATCAAAATAAAAACCCAAACCAAACCAAAGCAAAACAACCCACCTAGATCAGGTATAGAAAATTACTTTTGAGACCTTTAGAATTAGGTGATTTGAAACCTGTCTGAGGTGCCTAAAAAGTATGGGTTTTTTTTCTTTACAGTGTTTGTTCTGTAAGAGAAATTTATTATCACTGACACAGAATAATATTAGATTTCATACATGGTGAACACAAAGAACTAAAGGTTCAATTCCAATGATACTGAAGTTCTGATACTCTAATTTCTGTGAAGGAAAATGACACAGGAAAGTCCTTAGCAGAGATCTATGGGATACCTAAGACCTGAATGCAGCTGGACAACTAAACTAGAGCCTTGCCTTGACCTCTAGCTCCATAGTTTAGTACACTTTAGCAATGCGATACATATGATGTACAACATGTAATGATGAGTAGGCTGAAATGAAACTCTATTAAGGCAAAGGTTAATGGATGAACATGAGAAAATTAGTCCTACGTTTTCCATAACAAAGTTAGAGTTAGATGTTGCCATTGAGGAACATGATTTTGTGCAGTTCTGGAGCCCCCAGCACAGGAAGGACATTGAACTGTTGTAGCAAGTCCAGAGGAGACCACAAAGATGATCAGAGGGCTGGAGCAGCTCGGCTATGAGGACAGGCTGAGAGAGTTTGGGCTCTTCAGCCTGGAGAAGAGAAGGTTTCCAGGACATCTTGTAGTCGCCTTCCAGTATCTGAAGTGGGCCTACAGGAAGGCTAGGGAGGGACTATTTACAAGGTGTTGCAATGACAGGATGAGGGACAATGGATTTAAACTGGCAGAGGGGAGATTGAAACTGGATGTTAGGAGGAAGTTCTTTGCAGTGAGGGTGGTAAGGCACTGGAACAGGTTGCCCAGGGAGGTTGTGGCTGCTCCCTCCCTGGAGGTGTTCAAGGCCAGGTTGGTCAAGGCCTTGAGTGACTTGTACTAGTGGGAGGTGTCCCTGCCTATGGCAAGGCGTTGGAACTGGATGATCTTTGAGGTCCCTTCCAACCTTACCATTCTATGATTCTATGATTCTATGATCTTGACATTGGAATGAAGAGTTCATTAAAAAAGGTGGGTCAGTGCCTGGAATGGCCAAAAAATAAGTTGAAAAGGTGATTAAGAATTCTGAAGAAAAGAATTTTAAAAAAATTTAAAAGAAGACCCAAGATCCATCATGGTAAATAGTGGAGTCATCCTTCATACAACACACAGTTAATGCGATCACAGTTCATACTCAATTCATAAAACTTGAAATGGATCACAAATGTTGATAGAGTACCTCAGGCACACAGTATTGTTTCTTTCTTTGATGGAAAAAAAACCATAAAGGATGAAGTTTGCCACATGCAAATGCATGACGGTACATGGAAAATTAATTTGCATATCAATGTAAGTTAAAACCTCTTTCCAGTCTTTCTTTTGATCTTTCCTAGAATATCAAGAGCATAATGTTGAAAATGGTAGCTAATATTAGCACACACTCTTCAGTGTTCATTGAACCAATATTCTGAAAAACTTTTTCTTGTCACCTGCTTGTGTATTAATACTGCATATAATTTTTCAAGACCATATTATGTCGTAATTCTAAGTTTCTTTTTAAAATTTAATTTAATTTAATTTTAAATTTTGGATTATTCTAAGAAAACAACATAAGATCCTCAGATACCATTAATTTATACAGCATTGTTGGATTCATTTGTCATTTCCCAGCTGGTGCTTTTGAAAATCTGCCTAGAAATGAATTTCTTTTATTTTACCTAGTTTTTCTTATACTGACTAGTATAGAGGGAATTCTTATAAAGAATGTTTAGATGTCCCTTCCAACTCAGTGCATTCTATGATTTCATGTTAATTTTGGTTCTTGTCCAGTTCCAAAGGACTATTTTGTCTTACAGTGCACTTTTACCATCATGTGAGGATTATGTACCAGATCACAACAATTTTACGTGTTTTACAGTCAGCCATAGTTTTAGTTTATTGTGCTGATAGTTGGAGAACTCAGATGAGAAGTCACCATGATTATGTCAGAAGAACAGTACAGTTCCCTAAGTCAGTAAGGGAAGTCAGTTCTGGATGCTGACATTTTAAAACCAGTAATTACAGTATCACAGTATCACCAAGGTTGGAAGAGACCTCAAAGATCATCAAGTCCAACCCATTACCACAGACCTCAAGACTAGACCATGGCACCAAGTGCCACGTCCAAACCCGCCTTGAACACCTCCAGGGATGGTGACTCCACCACCTCCCTGGGCAGCCCATTCCAGTAGCCAATGACTCTCTCAGTGAAGAACTTTCTCCTCACCTCCAACCTAAACTTCCCCTGGTGCAGCTTNTCCTCTTCTCCAGGCTAAATAATCCCAGTTCCCTCAGCCTCTCTTCATAGGGCTTGTTGCCCTTCTCTGGACACATTTAAGTACCTCAATGTCCTTCTTAATTTATCTGGTGAACACCCAAGATGAGACAAGGAACACTTCAACCTTGGTTTGACATCTATGAATGAGGTAACAGCTTTACCAATGAATACTTTGGAGGGTCTTCTGTCCTCAGCAACATGCCCTCATCTCAGTCAGGAGGGAGCTCCAATGGCCATAGTGTGCACAAGACATGAACACCATGGAGTATACCCACTGTAGTCTACGTCACAGCACATTGCCAAAGGAATATCACAGCACTGAATCATTTTACTTTTGAAAACTATTAAAGCTCATCATCTTTGTACCATTGCATTTTCTGTAGCAGACATATAATTTCATCGTTTCTTTCTTACATACTAATGGTTGCTAGTACTGGATATAGCTGTAAAAATAAAATCACATCTAATACACAGATTGGATGAATGCTAATCACACTTTTATACTACAAAGCATCTCAGCAATAGAAATATGTTAGATATTTTTCCAACTTTAAGCAGGTGTTTACAATCTATTAAAAATATACAAAGGTGTGAGCTCATTACAGAGGAGAGGGGAAAAAAAGATATAAATATGTAAATTTAGTAAATAGACTATAATGAAGAGCAAATAAAAATATGCTTAAATTTAAGTGTTTTGCTGAACTGAGTTTTCAATATTAATTTTGAGGAAACTTGTGGCGGCTGTCTGCATAAGTCTGCTAGCTCAGTACTAAAAACCAGTAACTTTTAGACTCATAGAGTCATCTAGCTTGGAAGGCACCTTTGAAGATCATCTAATCCACCCCTCTGCAATGAGCAAGTATATCTTCAGTTATACTAGGTTTCTCAAATACACTTCCAACATGACCTTGAATATTTCCAGCGATGGATTATCTGCCACCTCTCTGGGCAACCTGTTCCAATGCCTCATCACCCTCATTGTATAAAATGTGTTCCTTATATCTAGTCTAAATCTACCTTCTTTTAGTTTAAAACCATGTCAGCTTGACAATCTCCTTGCAAGTATGGGCAGAATGTTATGTCCTTTTGAGGATGTCTCTTCCCCAGGCCAAACAAGCCTGGGTCCTCCAGCAGTTTATGAAGGGTAGTTACTCAAGTTTTTGCTCCCCATAACTTCTTTGACATGAATTGAGTGATGTACTACAGTTTACCAATGCCTTTCTTTTTCTGAGTGACCCAAAACTGGATGTGGTATTTTAACTGTGGGATAATGACTGTCGATAAGGGAGAAATAATCACTCCTCTCCAACTCCTGGCACAGCTCCTGCAACAGCAATCCAGAATGCCACACTTTGCTGCCAGGACATGCTGCTGGTGCATATTCAGCTATTTTTCCACCAGAACTCCTATTCCTTTTTAGTAGGACTGGGCAGTTCATGAGCCCACTAGGACTCTGCATCCCTGCAGTGATAAATCATATAAGGTGTGGAATTTTTCTTATTTTTTTTTTCCCTTTTTCTATTGCTGAGTTTCATGAAGTTTCTGTTGGCCCTGCCCTCCAACCTGTCTAGATCCCTCTGAGTGGCAGCCTTGCCCTTGATTACTGATCTGCAGTGAGATGAAAAAGCCTATAAAAACGGTAAATTTGAAAGTTTGTCAAGGTGAGTTTTCAGTGTATTTTTAATCACAAACAAAAAGAGATAAGCCCAGTATTACTTATTGTTTTCTATAGTAAAACTTATTTGACATCTTTCTGTGAAAAGTAGCATTTTCTTACCTGAGAAAAGAACCCTTAGACAAAATGTCATGGTATCCCTGGCTTAAGAAGTCTTGCAGCTCACTAGCAGATCTTGGCTTAATAGCAGTAGGTAGTTACTATTGCTCAGTGTCACTCAAGAAATATATCTTTAACTCCACAAAAAAAAAAAAAAAAAAAAAAAAAAAAAAAAAAAAAAAAAAAAAAAAAAAAAAAAAAAAAAAAAAAAAAAAAANNNAAAAAAAAAGAAAAGAAAAAAAAAGATAAAAAGTTCTAAGAAAAAAATACTGAGCTCCTCTCCTGCAGCCATGCTGAACCGAACACTGAATAAAAGAGAGAAGAAAACAAAGCATCACAAAGGAAAAATCAGCTTCTCTTATGTCTTCATTGTAGCTGACTAAAGTTAGATTTCAAAGCACTTTTCAAGCTGTTTGGATACACATCAACTTGTAAGGGTAAAGGGAAGAAAAAAGGAAAGGAAAGAAGCTCGCCAGCTTTTCAGCCCTGAGCGCCAATGAATTTTATTTCCTCTCGTGTTTCTTTGCAAGGCTGCTCTCTCTTTTTGTACAGTTTTATTTATGTGACAAAGTATTAACTCAGCAGTAAGCTAACAGCCACATGGAGTTATGAGAGGACACATTTGACTTTGCTGCTGAAACATGATATTATTTGTGAGACAATAGATTGTACAGAGGAACAACTGATTCCTGGAAGACCAAATGTCTCAGAGGGTTGCAATGTGCAATGAGGATTTCAATTTCTACCTCAGAACTTTGCGTGTCAGTCAGATTAGTAATGACCTGAAACTCCCATCTCACACCTTGGTGGTTCCTCATGCTTTGTGTTTTGTAAGGGAACACTGGGAGTGGACTGCTACTACTCATTTAGGGAACAGAAGAAAAACCAAATTATTTTCCCTCTTGTTCTGCTATAGCAAAAGTAAAAGCTTCCTTTTCACTGTAGTTTAAATCCTCAGGTCCTTGAGGAGAATCTTGGGAGGCTCTTGTGAGGCCATTTGAGCTGTTCTCCCTGGAGAACCATGTCCTAACCACGGCATTATTAGATATTTCACCCATAGTTTCCTAAATTCTCCTTGGAGTTAGACCAGGCTGCAAGACAATAAAATGAAAAAGCAAGCCTAAGGTAATTTGACAAAGTTATTAACATAGCCGAAACAACCTTGTTACAGGCAGAATCCTGGATTTGTTATCAGCAGAACTGGATGAAGTGACAGCTTCTGAACTCTGCAAAGAGTTTATAGTATGCTTAGGTTGTATTACTTAAGTGTATAGACTTCAGAGTGATCAAACCACTCAAAACCCTCCATCTGCCTGGATTGTTCATGTGCATGATGGTTTGTGATGTTTGGAGCTGTATCACAGAGGATGCAGAGAGAGCAGTGCTGTTAAAAACAGGTGAAGAGGAAGTGTCTGTAACAACTATGTTTCCAGGTGACCTGTTTACCGTCTGTAGTAGAGAAAGGGTTTTTAAGCTTAGTCTTCCAGTGTTGTTCTTATATTTATCTGTAACTGGAGATTAGATTTAGTTATTCAGAAGCGAACCATTTGGTATAAGACCTTCTTGTAATTCATGGTGAGGCAGAGTTATTCCAAAACACGTCTCTTAATCTAAAGTCAGTGTTCAAAATAAGCAAAAAACCATTAAATTAAGTGTTAATTTACCCTCTGGAAGTTTAGTTTTCCCTTTCCATCTATTAAGACTACAGACAAAACAAAACAAAAAAAAAAATCACTTTTACATTGTGGAGATGATGAGATGAGGTGAGGTGAGATGAGATGAGATGAGATGAGATGAACATCTCCCATATGATCTCAAAACTTGGATCATGGACTTGGGTTCCCTTCTGCCCTACAGAAGCATCTAAAGGAAATTCAGACAAACTGGTGTTTCTCATACAAACTTGAGCAGTCTCAGTGGTAGCATTTGACATCTACATAACATACAGGAAATCCATTAGAAATATTAAAAAAAAAAAAAAAAAGAAAAAAGTGGTAAAAGATTTATGAAACAGGTAGAGTAATTGCAGAGAAGGATCCTGGAACTTAAAGTACTTTTCAATACCTTTGAATATCCAGAACTCAGTGCCACAGCACTGATTTTTTTCATGTAAAATATGACTCCCAGCTACACAATTTTCTGCATATAACAGGGAACAACCTACCAATGTTGCTACTCCAAGACCCGTATATCCAAGTCATGCAATAAGCAGTTGTACTTTGGTTAAGAAGTCCAAGACATATTGATTGTCTCTTGATTTTCTTAGCATTTTGGGAATAAAACAATACAGTGATGGAAGGTGGAGACATGGAATGACCCCCACAGTAAATAACAGCCTGGAATAGTTGCTAAGTAGGTTTTCATGGCACTGTCCTATGGGAAAATCATGGTCTTTCTAAAGGTAAGGTGGTCCCACATAACCATGTGTCATTTAAAACTTGCTAAGCAAAACCACAGTCTTATAACAGCTTCCACAAGGTCTTTCTAAGTGTCTAGACAACCTTTATGCTTACAGGGTTTTTGTTTGGTTTTTTGTTTGTTTTGTTTTGTTTTTTTAATCACACACTTCTTTCTCTAGCTTTGGTATAAATGTCTTTTAATGTGAGAGTTGCCTGGTAGCAACAGATGATATACTTCAGAAAAGGTTTTTGAAATAGGGAAGGAAGGAGGAGAGTTGAAAAGATTTTATGATTTTCCAGTCTCTCAGCACCTTTTACTGTGACACCTCTCAGAGAGGGCCACATTTGAACCGGATGATGGAATATCTCCTTAGTGTCCACACAGTGTCCTCTGTTTGATAAACAGTCACAGGGATGGATATGAGAACAGCTTAAAGAAAGCATGGCAGAAATGGCAGCAGGCAGATTCAATTTCTCCAAGGGTGCTTGAATACCTGGTTATAATAGAGCTAAATATTATCTGTTGTAGTGTCCTGACGTGTACGTTGACTTGTTTTTCTTTGTGCCACGAACTTTCATGGTGTCTTTATTATCAGTGCTTGTAGAACAGGGCAACACTTGAACTCAATCTGTGGCGTGGAATTTGTCAGGTGCAAGAGGACAATTGTGCAATACTATTATTCGTTTTTTAAGTGAAAGTAGGTATGTTCAAACTGCCTGTGTGATCCAGATCAGAATCAAGAGCTTCTGCTCAAACTACATTCAAAGAAATCCAGGTATGTAACAAATCCATTGAAACTGATTAACAGAACCCAAAATGAAGGGAGATAAGTCATTAATTCCAGGTCTGTTACCTACTCCTGACATAATAGCTGTGGGGGCAGGCCACTGACTGAGTCAAAAAGTCAGCAGATGCTCTGTTTGGTCTGCCAGGCAGGCAGAAAGAGCAAAATTCCTTCTTGATCCTTGGATTTCTACCAGCATAAGGAATCAGTTTCTGCATGATCACAGAATGCTCCACACTGACAATGGCCTGCATCCTATTGTGGTCTTTCTGAAGTAGGAAAGAAAAACCCTTCGTCCTCTGTGGATGCACCTGGACAAAGCTGTACACAGATCAATATGATCTAAGTATGTCCCTTTATTGAATAAGAGTATACACTTACATACTTTCTAACAGACTATGCAGGTTAGTTCATTGTTAACCAATTGGTCCAAATCATTAAGGCACAAGCTCTGTGGCATTAAGCAATTGGTTAGACTTATCTATTCAAATGCTTCTCGTGAATCTTTGTTTCTGCTTTGATCACCTTGATCTTGTCCATTTCCCCAGTAGCAGCTCACAGCTGGCATCCTTGCCCTTCAGATGAACCTTCATGCAGGTTGTGAAACTTTTCAGTTCACAATTAGCAGTTAGCACAGGTTGAACTGCTCACATATCCATTTAATGCAAGATATTCCCCTACAGTCCTCTAGGCTGACAACCTGTATTTTCCACTTTATTTGCATACCTTTGCTGAGGACATAGATCTCATTGTTGCCACTGTTTTCTTCCTCATTGAGATCCAAATCTTCTCTTTTTGATACTTTTCCTTAAAAAGAGGGTATATGGCATGTATCCCAGCTGGGTGGAAAAGCGTGTACCCTCTGTACACTTAGAAAGAGAAACAGAGGTGTAATAGTTATGAATATGCAAATTTAATAAGCAGAAATAGGAAAATAACCAACTTTATCAACGTAAATTCCTGCATCAAACAACCAAACAAACACCCCAGAACATAGAACTATTTACAACTTACCAAAAGTTTGAATACCCAATTGGGAATTATTTACACAAAATGTACAACAGGAATTTTTAGACAGCAATTTAGGGAAGGGATAAAGAAATATAAATATTCACATCCTACACACAACTCAGATGGAAGAGTGAGGAGCAGCAACTGCCACTGCCAGCCACAAGATGGAATTCTTCTTGCCCTCAAACAGGGCTGTTGGGGGGGAAACTGAGACTCCAATTAATTTAATAGCCAAATTTACTCACATAGTAATATCTGATCAGTTTGAGATGCTGTGTTGAGGTAATAATTGAAGTAATTATAAACCCAAATTTTCAGTGCAACCACAAGGCAAAGAAGGTTGCAGGAGCCAAGTATGTTGCCAAAACTGAAAGTAAGAGGTGGGAGCCACATGTCCTCAGGTAGCCAGTCCACAACACACACCCAGCAGCAGGTGGAGGAGCAGAGCCAAAAAGCAAGCAAAATCAGGCCCTCCCAGAGCAGACCCCTTCAATCACCCCTAGAGCCAAAACAGACCATTGGCAGAAGAGAAATTTGAAACCTTGCCAATTAAACAGGGCCATTGCAAACAAGTCTGGGCCTGTTTTGCCCTGGCAGGACAGTGATCTAGATGGTTTGAATTGCCCTTTAGCAATACTTGTGCTCAGGAGGCAACAAATGGGTGTAGATACTTGGCATAGAAAGACTGTATAATCCTGTCACTTTATACACCATCTTAAGAAATCAGGTACTTGTTCTGGGAGGTGTGTACTGCTGCCTCCAGGACTGTGCACCTAAAATTCCACCATCTAAGGCAGATACAGTACAAATACTACATCTTGCTCTGTGCCATCCTACAGCCCTAGATTTTGGGGCTGGAGGGACAGCTATGAGCTTCATTCCAAACTAATACGAACCTCATTATAATAATCCATAATTCCACAGCTGGAACAGTGATCCATAATTCCACAGATGGAAGAGCGATGACTTGTCTCTTTCATAAAGCTGTATTTTTATCCTTTCCCTTAAAAAAAGAAGGCACTGTAGATTTTCAACATTTAAGATTTTCCTACCTCCCCAATTTGTCTTGTCATTGTTAAATCTTATCTATACTTCTTTGTTTCCAGCATTCTTTTTAAAGAATCATAATTGGTACGATTATCCTTGCTATGAGAATAATTAGCTATAGCTTTTTGACACATTAAATGGGGAAAGTCACATTTTAAGCAGCAGGCACTGAAAGACTAAACAATAGTGCTTTGAATAGGACCATAGAGAAAAAGCTCAGGTGAAACAATCACTAATTTTAGAAACTTGGACCATACACCTTTATAAAAGAAAAATAACCTCACAGTAGTTTTGGGCTGCGGAATAAACAAAACACTTTGGCCTTTTTTTAAAATAGACCTTTGATATTTTCAGTGGTGGAAGCTGGTTACACGATAAGGTGTCCCCTGATGAGTCCAAAAGAACCCTGTTTTTACAAGTAAAAAGGAAGCATTTGATTCCTCCTCTGTGTGGCTGGATAAGTCACCATCCAGCCACACTCATATTTTAGATATGGAATCTGTCAACAGGGAACTGGGTAATGTCACATCTCAAAAAGTAAAGGTTACTGAATTTTAAGTGCTCTAGCAGGAAAATTCTATTCCATGTTTACCAAAACTAATTGTAGAAAACAGGTACACACAGGTACCTATATGATATTTTAGAGGTATCAGATTAGTCTTGGTTGGTAGCTGCCAAAATATCCTTCTTCTGCTGGATGTAACTGGAAATTGCCATATCATTGATATGAGTGTTTTGAGACATCTTACTGAGGTAATTACTTTTTTTTTCAGAAAGGTCATAGAAAAAACCAAAAACCCAAACAACACACTACCAAAAAACAAAACAAAAAAGCTCAAACAGCAAGAAAAAGCCACTGTAGGCTGAAGAAGCTTGCTTGGCATAAGTGGATTACAGTGATGGATTGGTCCAGTAATCATCCTGTTAATAGCATGGCTGTTTGTTTGTTTGGTTTTGGTTGGGTTTTGTTTTGTTTTGGTTAAATAGCAAAATGAAGACGTGATAATTCCATCAAAATAGGAGGTTTTAATTTTTGCTAGGACTCAGTTGGTCAGTAGTGAACTGCAGTATTACTATAATAATATAACTCAGTGTCAGGTAATAATATAACTCAGTAGTAAGGTAAACAGTGATGCAACTTTGATGGAATTACTTGCTGTAACTAACATAATTGACATGGTAATGTATTAAGAAAAAGAATCTAGAAATTCTTTAAAAATCAACATGCTAAGTAAATTTAAAATAGCTTATTTAATAGAGGCATTACCTTTGCAGCTTTTCCATGTAGTTCTGAGCTAAACAAGATGAAAAATTACTTGGATTTCCTCAGGTAAGAATGTATCTGGCTCCTATACCATCAGAATGATTCATCCCAAGCAAACCTAGGAAAGCTAAGAGGTGTTGTTCAAACCCTCATATAAACCCATAATAATACAGACTTAATAGAGACTTAAATGAAGACCTTGGGGTTTAAATTCCCCAAACATACTTGAAACATTTTTAGCTGTGGATTACAACTTAAAAAAAATTAATTGACTTCTTACCATCCTAGTTTCTTTAGCCATGCATAGTGGTAGCTCAGCAGTCTGAGTAGGAAACATCTTCCCAGGAACTAGGAATCTTAGGAATTTCAGTTGATTTTAATTTTTTTTTTGCATCAAAGTGTTTAGGAAAAGAAGAAATCCAACCTCTTGTGCTGCACTAAGCACGTAGTTATGAAACAAAGAAATAAGAAATGACTATCAATCTGAAGCACATTATACGACTGAGAAATATATGATCAGTTCCTGGAATTGCTGCATCTGTTGTTCTGCAAACTTGAGCAGATTATTTGATTCTCTGTGCCTTAATGACTAAGTGTAACTAGGGGCAAATCTTGTTTCAGTCCCAAGTAACATTACATATCCCCAAAGCAAGTCTTCCATTCTTTGCTCATCATAGCTAATTGTATTGCAAATTCTGTAGTGCAAGGATTAATTATTATTATGTGATTTTCATCTGGCACATTGGGCCATAACTACACTGCCACAGTATAAACAAAGGACAGCAAAATTACAGGTACTTTAGATCCCCAGAAGAAGATTAAAAATTAGCAAGTGCCCTTGATCCTTAATTCTACTTCATTCTGCCAGACTGTGTTTTGTTCTGCCAGAATATTTGGTACTTCCATAACCCTCTTCCATTTTGTTTAAATTATATATTTGTTAATCATCTCAGACATGTTCCATCCACTGATTATTTGTTCACAAACGAATGTGCGGTTTACACATGGCTGTATGCCCAGTCGATTGCCCTTCTAAACTAGCCATTACCAAAACCAGTGCCATATCATTAACAGGACACTCTCTGCTTCACAATACAATTGAAACCGCCTTGCCTTTTTCTTTCTTTGGAAGGTGTGCTCAGGGTCCTCCCTGGTTAGAGATGCTTTTCAACTTCTGTCACTATTTTGACATTTTGATGTATCACCGGGGAATGCTGAAATAGTTGGTTTGACACTGGTGTCACAACCTTCCATCTTTGTGTGAAAGCATCTATTACTGCATTTCCACATCTAACCACAATCTAGACACTCATGACAAACCACAATAGTCAGGTTAGCCCAAGTGAAGGAGAGAAAAAGAAAATCTTCACAGCTCACTGGCAAATCACTTGACTTTACTACAGCAAAACATGAGTGCGGATATTTCAGAGTCCATCATCAGTAAGTTTGCAGATGACACCAAGTTAGGAGCAGTTGTCGATCTGTTGAAGGGTGGGAGGACTCTGCAGAGGGACCTGGACAAGCTGGATGGCTGAGCAGAGGCCAATGGGATGAGATTTAACAAGAATAAGTGCAGGGTTCTACATTTTGGCCACAACAACCCCAAGCAGTGCTGCAGGCTGGGGACAGAGTGGCTGGAGAGCAGCCAGGCAGAAAGGACCTGGGGATACTGGTAGACAGGAGCTGAACATGAGCCAGCAGTGTGCCCAGGTGGGCAGGAGAGCCAATGGCAGCCTGGCCTGTATCAGGAACAGTGTGGACAGTATGACAAGGGAGGTTATTCTGCCCTGTACTCAGCACTGGTCAGGTCACACCTTGATTCCTGTGTCCAGTTCTGGGCCCCTCAATTCAAGAGAGATATTGAGGGACTGGAACATGTCCAGAGAAAGACCATGAAGCTGGTGAGGGACCTGGAACACAGCCCTATGAGGAGAGGCTGAGGGAGCTGAGAGTGTGCAGCCTGGGAAAGAGGATGCTCAGGGTTGAGCTCTTTGGTGTCTACAACTGCATGGAAGGAGGTTGTAGCCCGGTGGGAGTCAGTCTCTTCTCCCAGGCAACCAGCAACAGAATGAGGGGACAAAGACTCAAGTTGTGCCAGGGGAGGTATAGGTTGGATATTAGGAGGAAGTTCTTCATAGATGGAGTGATTGGCATTGGAAAAGGCTGCCCAGGGATGTGGTGGAGTTGCTGCCCCTGGAGGTGTTGAAGAAAAGGCTGAATGGGGCACTTAGTGCCATGGTCTAGTTGATTGGCTAGGGCTGGGTGCTAGGTTGGACTGGATGATCTTGGAGGTCTCTTCCAACTTTGTTGATGCTATAATTCTAGCTGCTACTGTAATTGTTAGCCTCCATTTAAGTTTTAAGTTTCTAGAACACCTCCAGGGATAGTGACTCCACCAACTCACTGGGCAACCTGTTCCAATGCCTGACCGTTCAGTAGAGAATTTTTTCCTAACATCCAGTCTAAACTTTCCCTGGCACAATTTTGGGCAATTTCTTCTCATTCTGTCACCTGCTACTAGGGAAAAGAGAATGACCCCTGACTGTACCACAACTATTCCTTCATTTTACTGTATGTAGAGTAAACACAGGTCACTGTTTTTAGATCTGGTGCCACTTCAACATTGGTGAGTTATTTTTATTAGTGGTTTTTTAGTTATTTTATTAGTGATTTTTATTTACAAGGTCTTGCAACGACAGGACAAAGGGCAATGGGTTTAAACTGGCAGAGGGGAGATTTAGACTGGATGTTAGAAGGAAGCTCTTTACAGTGAGGGTGGTGAGGCACTGGAACAGGTTGCCCAGGGAGGTTGTGGCTGTTCCCTCCCTGGAGGTGTTCAAGGTCAGGTTGGATGAGGTCTTGAGTAACCTGTACTAGTGGGAGGTGTCCCTGCCTATGGCAGGGGGTTGGAACTAGATGATCCTTGAGGTCCCTTCCAACCTTACCATTCTATGATTCTATGATTCTATGATTTTGCTTCTATCCTGCTCTGAGAAGTCTTTAAAACTTTACATATTTTAGGGAATGTATTAAGAGATCCCACCTATATTTATTATGAGATCTTATTGACACAGAGCAGTGCTTACCATTGTCTATTTCAACCAAGTGTGACTCCAGTCCATGAATGAAAAAGATGTTGATTTGTATCCCTTAGAAGATAACTAGTATTTGGAACTGTCTTTAGCTGGTTCTTCTGGCATAATCTGGAATTCATAAGAACAGGAGGTTTCTTGGGTCCTAATTCAATATCTTTGGCACCAAACAGAAAGCTGTAGTGATTCTTTGTTCAGATGTATAGAGTTGTGAATATCTCAATCTTAGAAGATAAAATATTGTTCTTTCTACATGTCAATGCACATGCTTGTACCTCATTTTGGGAACCTGTTAAGATGGAAGACCTCAAAATGATAGAGTCAATTGCAGAGGTAACCATTAACGTCTTCAGTATCCTAATTCTGTATTTCTTTGTGAATAGTCTGTGATTATAAAGGAAGTTACTGATTCTTTCCTTTCAGTTGTAATGCTGTATGTTGCTTAAAACAGTTGTCAATATTAAAAAGAAATGGTTAACGCATTCCTTGCTGTGCATTTCAATACCTACTCACCATTAAATTCTTACTGGTCAAATTTTCCTTGGTATATTGGCTAAAGCATTTGTTAGACTGACAGATATGGATATAATTTATAGATTTCTAAGGAAGCAAATGGGGAACATGAATAAATATAGACCTCCACAACAACAGCTGAGAATATAAGCCAATGAATGAATGTGCTTTGATATACTCCTGCAAAGTTCTGGTGTTCTGTTAGCCACAATTATTTGATGAAGGATTTTAGCTTTTTAAAATAATATTCCTTATTTACTGGGAAAACAACGGCAGCCTGGAAACAGGAGGGAGCATGATATACATAGTCTGTTTAACTGAACAATCTACTGGAATTAAACTTCTGCTAATGTATAGAAGAAAGAAATTGTTTTTTTCCAGCAATAACAACAAAAGAAGTGTTCAAAGATGATTAATCTTATAACTCTGTTTAATGAGTACCAGTTCTCAAGGGGAAAAAGCTTCATGTTGACATTTGGCAAAGTTAATTTTAGTAACTGATAATTGATGTATAAAGAGTTTTTTTAGTTTAATTTGGTTTCTTGATCTCTTGATCTTTGCTCCATGTTCAAACAGAGTCCATTTATTCGATTTTACCCGTCAGTTTGGTTATGGACAATAGGAGTCTTTTCGTTAATTAAGATTTGAAATGTCTAATGCTCTCTATGTCACAGTATCACAGTATCACCAGGGTTGGAAGAGACCTCAAAGATCATCAAGTCCAACCCATTACCACAGACCTCAAGACTAGACCATGGCACCAAGTGTCACGTCCAAATCCGCCTTGAACACCTCCAGGGACGGTGACTCCACCACTGTCCTTTTGCTAGAGATATAAATGCAAAAAAGTCACAGATTGGCACAATACTAAGGGGTTCAATAAAACATCCAGAAATGAAAAGATAAAATAAAGTACCTGAATACTCCCAACCACCTAGAATTCTCTAGGTAAAGTGCGCATCTGAGAAGCCAGGACACATCTGGATGAAGTTTCAATGAATTTGCAGTATGAACCTGCAGAGGAGACTTCAGGCCTTCACTATCTTGCCTTTTTTACTGAAGAGGTTTTTCAAATGGGTGAGATAAGAACTAATAAACAGTGAACATATTCAGTAAATATGAAATTGTCATGATTTCATATTCTTAGCAAAACCATTTCCTGGACTGGATCACTCTAAGCACTTTCCTACCCTACCTCATATTGTCCTTGGGGTCCTGCTTGGTTCTGTCACACCACACCAAAATAAACCCTGAGTTTTGCATCACGACCTGCTGTGTTTATGCAGATATCAAAAGGCATTATGCAGGACCTCACTTAACTCAATTAAGGGGAGTCACTCTTTAATGAGAGTTCAATACTCCTTTTTCTACTTTTTCTGTTGGTTTGGAGTAGAAGCTCTTTGGAAAAGTACTTTTTTTCCGACTTTTTCTGTTGGTTTGGAGTAGAAGCTCTTTGGAAAAGTACTTTTTTTTTGGTGTTGCTAGCATTACTTAAGGGGGAGCACAGACACTTTAATAAAAGAGAGAAAACGCTATTAAAAAGGAAGTCAGCCCCGTAAACATTCCAACCTTCAAACAGCAATTTTAATGAAAAACTCGTGAATAACAATGGACCAAATAGCCAAGCTTGTACAAAGAACAGAAGACATTTGTAATGCTTCATAGAATAAGGAATGTAAATGTTTGAGAAACAGGTCTTTTGCTAATATCGAACTAGAATTGGTTGATATTTTTCCATTGACAGAGAAATTAATTGGACCAAAAATGTTTACTACAGTGACTGGGATTGCTACATTTTTTAGTTCCCAATGAAATCACCCCTTTCCCCTACAAGCTTACTGCAGTTTGAATGACATTTTGAAAGAAATTTAGTGACTGAGGTCATGCCTCAGTGATTGCTTTTCAATTCTGCTAATGTGTTAATAATTTATCCCCACAGTACTGATGCACAGAAAGAAAATGTGTTATAGTGTGTTACAGTGCAGAGATCTCTCTAAAATAGCATTTTGACTGGGTTAGTGCATTCTCCTACCTCAGTGCAGGTACCACAGCATCACTTGAACACATGATTCTCACCCAAGATGCTCAGAGTTTTAGGTAATAGCTAAAGTAGTAAATGTTTTAACTGCAGTAATGCATTGGAAACAGCTCTGGTTGTATCTGTAAGTTACGTTAAAAGGATAGAAACCATTTTAACACAGATTAGGAATTTTCCCCATTCCTTCTCTTTACTGTTTCCCTTCTCCTTTCTATTTTACCTCCTTTTAAGCAATTATTCATTCTGTGGGGAGAAGAAGAAAAAGGAAAAAAAAAAAGTTTTCTTATATTTAAAAAAAAAAAGTTTTCTTAAAAAAAAAAAAAAAAGTTTTCCTTACAGCTTTTTGCCTTTTCCCAATTACTAGCCAGACAAAATAGAAATGAATGGTAAAAAATATCATCCAAAACCTGAAAAAATCAGGTAGAAATATATTGCTGTTAAGAACAATATTGCTTTAAGAACAATGACCTTTTTAAAAATTTTTATTTTAAAATTTTTGTCTGGGTTTTTTTTTGTTTTTGTTTTTGTTTTTTAGAGAAAGCAGTAGGACAGGACAAAGGGCAGTGGGTGGAAGTTGAGGGATAGGAAGTTTCGTTTAAACACAAGGAGGGATTTTTTTTCACTGTGAGGATGACAGAACACTGGAACAGGCTGCTCATGAGTCTTGTGTAGTTTCTCTCTCTGGACATATTCAAAACCCACCTGGATGTGTTCCTGTGTGATCTAATATAGGTGATCCTTCTCTGGCAGTGGGGTTGGACTAGATCTTTCAAGGTCCCTTCCAGCCTGTGAGATTCTGTGCTTCTGTGATTCTGTGACTTGAATTTTCCAGTTCCAGCACAGGGTAAATCAATTAAACTAAATTCTGTGATGGAAACATTAATTTTAAGTTGAAGTCATATTTTAGACTGTAGCATTTAATTTTAATTGAGATGTTATCATAGAATACTTTCAGTATTTTACATGTAACCTTGAATTAAAAAAAAAAAAAAAAGACAATGCTAGCGCAAATTGTCTTGTTTATCAGAGTGCAATAGCTCTTTTAAATTTTAAAATTAGTCTTAGGCTGTATTTTAGGATGTTTTTCTGAATCTATCAGAGACTGGAATATCTCTCTTATGAGGAAAGGCTGAGAGATCTGGGGCTGTTTAGACTGGAAAAAGAAGACTGAGTGGAGATTTTACTAACATTTATAAACATCTGAAGAGTGGGAGGCAAGAAACTGGTGCTAGCCTCTTTTCACTGGTGTCGTGTGCTAAGATGAAGGGTAACAGATGAAAAATGGAACACAGGAATTCCACCTAAACATGAGGAAAAATGTCTTTCCTGTAAAAGTGATGGAGCATTGAAGTAGGCTGCCCAGGGAGATTGTGGAGTATTCTTTGCAAATTTTCAAGACCTATCTGGATGTGTTCCTTTGTGACCTGCCCTAGGTAATTCTGCTTTTCAGGAGGGTTTGACTCAGTGATCTCCACAGGACCCTTCCAACCCCCACTATTCTATGAGTCTATGATTCTATGATTTTACTGTTACAGACACATTGAGACAATTAATATAACCATTTAATGTAAACTGAGTCCCATTAAAAAAAAAATAATGTATTTAATGAGTAGAAAAAAAATAAATTCAGAAACATAGATTCCTGGATGGTAAAGAGCATCTTATAAGGGTCATCATTTGAGAAGACATGGTTGCTAGGAGACTACAATAAAGATGATTAGGATAACAAATGTTTTATTTCAAATAAAAACATTAATTAGCATGGATGTTTAATAGATTATATATAAAGATATTAGGTATCTATTGATGTAAAAGCACTGCGAAAAGGATTAAGTTAATTTTTTTTTCTGAAAATCAAATAACCTCCACAGGTACAGGGAGTCATCTTTATTGGTTAAATTTTTAACAGGAATCATAACTCTGATGCAAAGTTCACTTAGCTTGTTATAACAGTCATTAATTTTATACTAATTTTGCATATAAATATGTATTAAGAAAAAAACCAAAAACATCTGAAAGACCCCAGGTCCTAAAAAACTGCAACTGTTAGACTTTGTCATGCATGTTGAAGTCAGAACTGTTCAAAACGTGCTTTGAAATGGATAGTATGTTAATTTGAAAAAAAAAAAAAAGAAAAAAAAAAAAGGAAAAAGCATACTCATGCATCTAATGGTGTCTGCTCAAAAAGAGAAAGTTGGACAGATACAGTAAATATAGACCAAGGACGCAAAATAAATCTGAGGTTTGGTTTTCATTGTGGATTACTGATACAATCGTGCAAAAAGGAAGTTCTTTGCAGTAAGGGTGGTGAGACACTGGCACAGGTTGCTGAGGGAGGTTGTGGCTGCTCCCTCCCTGGAGGTGTTCAAGGCCAGGTTGGAGGAGGCCTTGAGTGAGCTGTACTAGTGGGAGGTGTCCCTGCCTATGGTAGGGGGTTGGAACTAGATGATCCTTGATATCCCTTCCAACCTTACCATTCTATGATTCTATGAAATGTCACAGTTTCTCCTTTGTTAAAACACATGGCTTCCCAAAAATTCTCAGTAACCACTTGTTTCTCAGTGGTTTAAACTATTGAAATTTTGGTGGGGTAATTAAGATGTTGCAAAACTTTGGGGATGTATTCTCCTTCTGGGAAGGCAACCTCAAAGACCTTACAGAGCTACACAGAAGTTGTAGGTTTACGGAGGGGTAATTAATTGCTGTGAGATATGATTTTCAATGATTAATATTATAGAATCATAGAATCATAGAATGGTAAGGTTGGAAGGGACCTCAAGGATCATCTAGTTCCAACCCCCTGCCATAGGCAGGGACGCCTCCCACTAGCACAGCTCACTCAAGGCCTCAACCAACCTGGCCTTGAACACATCCAGGGAGGGAGCATCCACAACCTCCCTGGGCAACCTGTTCCAGTGCCTCACCACCCTCACTGTATAGAACTTCCTCCTAACATCTAGTCTAAATCTAATATTGTTTATTAATATTAAATATTCAGAACTCCCACCACCCCAACCACTAATTTCAATAATATTTGGTTCTTTACATGGTTATAGAAATTTATACAGATAATAACATAAGATCTAGAAACAGCTAGTAATAATACAATATTAAATTGAACTCAATTGAACTGGAAGAGAAGGATCCTGTGGTCAGTGTGCTGTGTATCCATTAGATGGACTCAGGGAGCTCCTTTCTGCTGTGTCCAGCTCTGGATTTCTCAGTATAGGAAAGGCATGGGTGTATTAGAGCCAGTTCAGAGGAGGCCACAAAAATGGTCAGAGGGATGGAGCACCTCTGCTATGATGACAGGCTGAAAGAATTGAGGTTGTTCAGTCTGGAGAATAAAAAGCTCTGGGGAGACCTTGCAACCTTTCAGTACTTACAGGAGGCCTATATAGGAAAGATGGGAACAAATTTCTTAGGTCAATTTTTTTTACAACAGGACAAGAGGTAATGCTTTTAAAGTAAAAGAGAGGACACTCTGACTAGATTTAAGGTAATATTATACAATAAGGGTGATGAAATACTGATGCAAGTTGTCCAGAGAGGTGGTAGATGTCCCATCCATAGGAATACTCAAGGTCGGGTTGGATGAAGATCAGAGCAACCTGGTCTAGTTAAAGGTGTCTTTGGTTATTGAAGGAGGATTTAATTAGATGGTTTTTGAAGGTCCTTTCCAATCCAAACCGTTCCAAGATTCTATGATCTTTCAAATCTGATGTCAGTGAGGTATTTAAATCCCTACTCATCCTTCAAAAATAAAATGCTTGAGGGAATATTTAACCACACTTTCTGACAAACCAGAGTAGATTCAATGCCTTCTAACACCATGACATTTAAGTTTTACTCAATTATCATATTTCCATGCTTATTTGCAAGGTATAATGCTACAAGTTAAGTACAGGAAAAAAAACAAACCATAATTTGTAAATATTTTTCCAGGGCAGAATTTCTTTATATCTCATTCTCACTGTCAACAACACCCTTTGAAGTATATGAAACAAAGTGTTTACAAATCTCAACACAAATCTAACATAGTTAGTGAAAGAAAACCCCCAAATCCAGACTATTTGATTAATTTAACAAAAATACTTCTGAAAAGATTTTTCAGTTCTGTTTCAAAGTCGAAGGACTGCCCTATGAAGAGAGGTTGAGGGAGCTGGGATTGTTTAGCCTGGAGAAGAGGAGGCTCAGGGGAGACCTTCTTGCTGTCTACAACTACCTGAAGGGTGGTTGTAGCCAGGAGGAGGTTGCTTTCTTCTCTCAGGCAACCAGCACCAGAACAAGAGGAGAGAGTCTCAAGCTGTGCCAGGGGAAGTTTAGTCTGGAGGTGAGGAGAAAGCTCTTCACTGAGAGAGTCATTGGCTACTGGAATGGGCTGCCCAGGGAGGTGGTGGAGTCACCGTCCCTGGAGGTGTTCAAGGCAGGTTTGTACGTGGCACTTGGTGCCATGGTCTGGTCTTGAGGTCTCTGATGATGGGTTGGACTTGATGATCTTTGAGGTCTCTTCCAACCTTGGTGATACTGTGATACTGTGACACTGTGACTGAAAGGTTTTAAAAAATCCGCATAAAAATTAATCGTGCAAATGAACTTACATTTTTCAATATTTGTATCACAAAGATTTCTGACAAAAAAAAAAAAAAGAAAAAGAAAAAAAGAACCACAGTTGGAAATAACATGCTGTTTGTCGTGTAATTGTTACTATTCACTAAAGCAGAAAAAGCAAGTGCAGAGAGCTAAAGAACTGACAGCCTAGTCATTTAAAACTACAGGTTGTCTCCTGGATGACAATAGTTTTCGAAGTAAAGTCTAACCCATGCCGAGAAGTTGCTTGCTGGAAGTATATATAGAATAATAATTTAACACTTTAGTTGAAAAGAGATTTTTAAGCCGCTTTTTTTTTTTTTTTTTTTTTTTTTTTTTTTTTAAAGAAATAAGGAAAAAAATACTCAGGAAATGTGGTGAATAAAAAAACCACCCATGATCTGTTTTGGTTTTAATTTCACAATGTTTGTTTATGCACCGGTACTGAAATTCTGGATTAATTATGAAAGTGGATGTAAGCCTTATAGTTGGAGACTGAAGAGCTGAATTTCCTATTAGGTTTCAGGCAGCCCAAACTGGTGAGTTTGTTTTACTTAAGTTGCTGAAAACCAAACCATGTTCTCTAAGGTGCGGCTGCCTGTGAGAATAGAGCCTGCACGTGGGTGAATGTTGCCTCAGTGACATCACGTTCACGTTGCCCGTTGTTGAACACACAGACACACGGATCTGCAAAACGCAAACACGTGCAAGGTGCATGAGACAATATTCATAACCATGATCTGAGGCAGTAGGGAGGAGTTTAGGAGAATCGGTTCTTGATTCTCTCTACTTAAAAAAAAGTAATTTAACATTTCCACATAACAAGGGCCACAAAGATGCTCAGAAGGCTGCAGTAGCTCTGCCATGAGGTCAGGCTGAGAGAGTTGGGGCTCTGCAGCCTGGATAAGAGAAGGCTTCCAGGAGGCTTTAGAGTACCTTTCTAGTACCTGAAGGCAGCCTACAGGAAGGCTGGGGAGGGACTATTGACAAGGTCTTGTAAATAGGACAACGGGCAATGGGTTTAAACTGGCAGAGGGGAGATTGAAACTGGATTTAGGTTCTTTGCAGCGAGGGTGTTGAGACACTGGCACAGGTTGCCCAGGGAGGTTGTGGTTGCTCCCTCCCTGGAGGTGTTCAAGGCCAGGTTGGAGGAGTCCTTGAGTGCCCTGTACTAGTGGGAGGTGTCCCTGCCTATGGCAGGGGTTTGGAACTGGATGGTCTTTGAGGTCCTTTCCAACCTTACCATTCTATGATTCTATGATTCTATAATGATTTCTCAATTATTACATGAAGAAAATAATTGCTTCTTGTCTGCAAGGTCAAACTGGTGGGTAAAAAAAGATTTACCTTTCTAAGTTTATGGAAGTGGGTAAAAGAATGGCAGATGAAGTAACTGTTTCTTACACAAGGGTAGGAAGAAATATGTATATGTTTTCATTAAACTGCTGAGCAGATAGCCCTTATTTTTTCATTTGATTGTATTGAAATAACAGTACTTCATAAACCTGGATGCTTAGGTTGACAATATTATGATCTATGGCTTTTTATTAGCAGAGACATACCCCGAAGCTGAATTTGCAGACAAATCTTAACAACTTTTGTTGCAGTTGAATAATTATTGGCTGGAGCTGAGATCTGCACAAAAACAGCTAAAAACCCCACTGAAACCCAAAGAAAGCAAGCACCAGCAAGGGTGAGTTCATGTAGCTCAAAGAAACATTTGAAGAGCTTTAATAAAACCTCAAACAGTAAACCAGAGCTTTGGAAAATGCTGTTCCTAGGATTGCAATGAAAAAATCCACCTTCTTTGAATAGACTTTTTATTCTTTATGCTAACAAAGAACGTTGTATTAACAAATCTCTGGAGAGGTTATAGTAACTCCAACTCAATTTGAAGGTAAGAAATAAGGCACATTAGATTTCAAGAGGATTTGCAAAGCTCTCAGCAGTTTTGTCCCAACCACTGCTACTATTTATTTTGTGTATTTGCTCTTCCTGGTTCATCCTATCTAGCTTTAGATATTTAAATTAAACTCTTGGTCATGAGACAGGTTCATGTTTTAGGTGCATTAAATTGTCCTCCAAAGTTGCTGATCTTTTTCTGTTGACCAGAGAGAAAGCTGAGGCTCCTCTCTCAAGCCCAGCACTTTAAATGACAGATCCAATCTTCAGTGTTCTGTTTATGGTTATAGAGGCCATAGTTTCTTGATGAACCTCTATGTTTTATTCATGCATCTTGTCTATATTTTTCATTAGATGCTGCAGTAATGCTTGCTTCAAGTTCTGTTGGTGTTGCCTGTATTTAATTTCAGTGTTTCATGTGTCTCAATTTGGACTGCTAAAATTAATAGGCATGTTAGCACTGACTTCAAAGGCAGCAAGGAAGGATCTTATCCCTTATCTGAACTTTTGGGCAGTTTAAAAGTAAGTAAAATAATCATCAGGATAAAAATAATGAAGAATTATTTTCTGATCATGAACAAGAGCAATACGCATGATCTCCTGAGCTTCACCTGATTCTAATAAAGCTCAGATTCGATGATAACTGCTTTTTCCTGCCTACATTTGTGCAGTACCAGACACAGGGAGTTAGGGGTTGAACAATGAATTATGGGCTTAGCCCTACATAGAAAGAACAGAAGGACACTCTTGGCTTTCTTGGCCAGGTGTTACTGAGAGATGTGAATTCAGATTTCATCAACAGTGCATAATACAGTGCTGTGCTGTATGAATAGTGCAGACTGAATCCTTTTTGTCACTTAATTATTAAATATTTCAATAGCGAAGGATTATTTTAATGGATCTTTAGAGCCATGCGCGTGTGTCCTTCTGACCAAAGAACAAAGGAGTATTGGGTAACAAATAATTTTTTTATATAAGACATGAGATCTTACAACAAAGTAAAAAAATTACTAAGTTGTGTATCTTTTTTAATATAGAGAAATATTTTGATATAATTAATTCTGAAAATAAGGTTTATGTCTGTTACTAAAGAACAGACGTTTGTTCCCTGCTTTATTCTATATATTTCTTTGCCTTCAGCTAGTAATCTTTCTTTGAAATACCATGGAAACAAGCAAATATGCCTCATTAAACTTTCCTTGCAGGGAAGAAGAAGGGGAAAAAAAAAAAAAAAAGGCTCAAAAACTTGCTTCCTGATTTCCCTCTCTCCAGTTGGAGTTTTTTCCAGTTGTATACTGTGTTATTACTTCACTTTTTACAGTCATGTTTGTCACTGTAAGATATGAGTCACAACTGATACCTAGCATTTCCTTACCATAGTTAAAATAATTCTTTCTATATATTTAGAATCATATAAAATAGCATTTTAAAATGCTAGCGATGTACAAATTAACATCTAGCTGACAGCTTATACACAAATGTGTTTAGAAGTATGTCTTTGCTGTTGAAAAAGCTGGCCAGGCTGCCAATGTGACTCCACTCAATTCAGTAAAGTCATGCTGCTACACATCAGTTAAGGACCTGGATAAGGAAAAATTACTAAATCAGAATTTGTAACTCCGCTTTTTAATAAGGGATTTGAAAATGCTTTGTACTTAGAAGCCATTTCAGTTTTCACCAATATACCTCACTCTGCCTTCATATGTCATTGAGATGTTAATTAATCTGTTGTGGAAGGTCCACACATTGCTGTTTGTTAGAATCCTCCTCCTCGTTTACCCAATACATATCCCATAGCCCTAACGAAGGCAACACCTGTGAGAGACATGTCTTGAAATTAAACTCCAATCTTCAGAATAGCCCCACAATCTTAAACTTGATTGTGAAAGGGATATTGATTTAGCTAAGTTAGTATTTCACATACTGAAATCCACTTTAACAAAAGAATGATCAATAAATTAGTTTCCTAGATCAGTCTATGTTTTTATTTAGTTGGTGAGCAGTGTAGTTTGTTTCCCAATGTGTTAATTTATATAAAGCGTAAAGGCAAAGGTTTTTAAGAGTCCTTTACACTGAAACAACTCAAAGCTAAAGGAAGTGAGAAATAATGCAAACTGCATACCAGTGTGACTCTAAAGGCAGCCAGGAAACAGCACATGTCTAGAGACTGAGAGCAGGGGTCAGTGCTGGGACCAGTGCTGTTTAACATCTTCATCAGTGACATGGACCCTCAGCAAATTTGCAGATGACAGCAAACTGTGTGGCACAGACAACTTGCTAGGGAGCAGGGATGTATCCAGAGGGACTTGGACAGGCTGGAGAGGTGGGCCCAGGTCAATCTCATGAGATTCAACAAGGCCAAGTGTAAGGTCCTGCACCTGGATAGGCACAATCCCAAGCACGAATATAGGCTGGGTGGTGAATGGCTGAGAGCAGCCCTGAGGAAAAGGACCTGGGGGTCTGGGTTGATGAAAAGCTCAACATGAGCCTGCAGTGTGCACATGCAGCCCAGACAGCAACCAAGTGCTGGGCTGCATCAAGAGCAGTGAGACCAGCAGGGCAAGGGAGGGGATTCTGCCCCTTTACTCTGCTCTTGTCAGACCTCACCTGGAGTACTGTGTGCAGTTCTGGAGCCCTCAGCACAGGAAGGACATGGAAGTGTTGGAATGGGTCCAGAGGAGGCCACGAAGATGATCAGAGGGCTGCAGCAGCTCTGTTATAGGGATGGAGTTGGGGCTCTTCAGCCTGGAGAAGANGGTGAGTCACTGGCACAGGTTGCCCAGGGAGGTTGTGATTGCTCCCTCCCTGGAGGTGTTCAAGGCGAGATTGGAGGAGACTTTGAGTGAGCTGTACTAGTGGGAGTTGTCCCTGCCTATGGCAGGGGCTTGGAACTAGATGATCTTTGAGGTCCCTTTCAACCTTACCATTCTATGACTCTATCATTCTATGCTTGAAAGTATATCAGAGAACAGGATCTGTTGCAACAAATACATTCCTCCTGCAGTTCATCCACATGTGGCCTTCCTCATGAGAATGTACAACTTCACCACCTCCCAAGAGCTACCAGTTCATAGCATCCCAGCAGCTGGAGCTATGCTGGAGTTAAACACTGTTCAGAGAACTTTTCCCATTGAATGTCTCAATTTTAATCTAACTGAATTAAATCTGAGTAGTTAGCTCTGTGATTCAGTTCCTCTATTAATCCCAGACCGTTCTCAAGGGGATACATTACATGCAAGAGGACCAGCAAAATGTACCAAAAAACTAAATCTGGAGATTGATTTCTAATAAAAGGTTTAAAAAAAGAACAAATCAAATAAACAAAATTTCCCCAGGAAGATCAGAAATGTAGTAGCATTATCCATGTGCTAACTGATAGATCCTGAAGTGATTGCCTATTGCAGCAAAAAATGTCATGTCATAAAAGTACCCACACTTGGAAAATCATTTGGTAAAACATCTCAAGCTGTGCAGCTCTGCTGCAGCCACATTACTAATGGGAGGTAAAAGCAATAATTGACTAGGATCTCCTGCCTTGTTATTGCCTTTTTGCTGACCCACAAAATCCAAAATGCCAGTGTCTCCAGGAGAGAAACAAGTACCTGTAACAAGATCGCCAGGTCACTAGACCAGGAGGACACTGTGAATAAAGCACAGTCTGATCATTTATTAAAGATTTGGTCCAGAAAAACATAGTTCTCTGAGACAATTCATCAAATACCCCTGATGAAGGTCCTTTTTTTGAAGGACAAAGCTGTTAGCCTACATATTTTAATGGCAAAATGTGTTATTCTAGTTATCTGACTTCCTACACGACAAATATCCTTAAGCCCATGCACTTAAGATTGATGATTTTGTGGTTGAACTAGAGCACATCCTAGTGCTCTAGGAAAGACTAGCAAAAATATCTCTATTCTTAACGGGAAAATTTGAAGTGGTGGAGATGAAGAGATACTGAGAGGGCCTCACTTGTTTAACCTGGAAAAAGAAGGTTTATGGGGGTGTTACCAACATATAAAAATACCTGATGCAGAAGTAAAGAAGGCAGAGATGGATTTTCTTCACTGGTGCCCAGCGACAGGACAAAAGGCCAAGGGCAGAAATTCAGATACAGGAAATTCTATTTAAGGATATGAAAAAAAAGATGTTTACTGTACATGTAATCAAATACTAAACAGATTGCCCAGAGAAGCTGCGGACTCTTTTTCCTCAGAGATATTCAATTCCCAGATGGACACAGCCCTGTACAATCTGCTGTAGATAACTCTTCTTTGAGCAGGAGGTTACAAAGGGTGATCTCTAAAGTACCCTTACAACCTCAGACATCTTGTCTTCCTTTGAACAACCACTTCTTCCTATTATCTAATAACCAACAGCAAGTAACAGCTAATTACCCTTCATAGTAAGAAATCTGTATTTATTTCCTATTTAATTTTATCTTTGATTCCTAGCTGTTGGATCTTGGCTTATACCTGACCACTTCAATAAAGATCTCTCTTCTAGGCACTCTTTAGATACTGTCAGATTAAGCCATCAGTTAACCTATTTGATAAACCAAAGGGTATTTCCAAAAATAAATACTCAATGTTCTCCATTAAAGTGGAAACTGAGCCCTTAATCTAGTCAATTTGCAGGCATGGCTACTTTAATGTCCAATTGCTATATGTACAGATTCTTTAGAACAGACTGTTGAACTCCCAGTGTTCATTGTCTCTTACACTTTCTAGAGAGTTGAGACAATAAAATGTTAAAAAAAAAAAAAAAAGCCCCCAAACCTATATAGTATCAGCCAAAAATGGGCTCTGTCTCTAAAACCCAGGAAACAATACTAAGTATTAGAAGAGGTGTGCAAAAATGTCCGTAAACCTTTGTCATGGTGCACAAAAAATCTGGAAAACAGATTAAGGATTAAGCCACAGAATCTGCCTGACCTACCTTTTCAATTTTGTGAAGTATTTTTCTTTAAGGAGTACACTGAGATTGTTACTGGATGTCTAAAATATTTCATATGGACAATAATGAATGATATAGTTGAGGCCATGCCGTAGAGGTTTGATCAAAATTCAAAGAAGTGGTGGGCTAATAGATTTTATGTGTTACACTGGAAGTACACTGCAGTAAAGCTATTGAAATCAGTGGTGCTATACAGCTTGAAATCTTGAGGAATTAGGCAATTAGTAAAACTCAATAGATGACAAGAAGAAAGACCCAGAAAATGGGAGATTCCTTTAGGCTGTATGCTGAATTCATCTTCCTTGTTTCCATGAGATGAACATGCTTGTTCCTGTGTTTAAAGAGCTCTGCAAGTTGCAGAAAACAAAAATAAATTGAAAATATAGTTGGTTGGGTTTTTTTTAAAGTTGTGTTTAGTGTTCATAACAACGGGCTCCTTCACAGCAAATCTTAAATGTGGTGTTGAATAATGTCTGCTGTGAGGCAATGCAGGAGGCCAAGTCTCAGAGATTCTTTCTGAGTTTACTCCTACCTTCCATGACCTCATTACTCAAAATCCATATTACCTCTGTAGTTTGAAGACTCATAGCATGGATCATAAATACTCCTTACCAAAGAAATGGTTTATCACTTTCCTCCATTGTATTTTCCATACAAATTCAGTGGCATATAATAATGTTGTTCCCTATTGCAGCATCAGTTTGGTTTTTCTTTTGTTCCAGCTAGCCTTTACAATTCTGATGGTAGAAGGTAATTTTGTTTATCTCTTTGTTATTGCCTATTGTTCCTGCATCTTTGAAAATGTTGTTGTTTGGTAGTGTATTTGTACTAAAAAACCCAAAGAAACAAACAAAAAACCCTCCAAGTTTTGATAGATTATCTTTTCAAAAAGGATTGAAGACCTGAAAATACATCTGTTTAAGAAATTAGTAAAACAGCATGACATTTGAAAGTTAAGAGCTATTGGAAACTCGCCTGTCTTCAGATGCCAATATAAGCTCAGAGTCTGGTTCAGGTCACTGTGAGGGACAGGAAATGCTGAAGAACAATCAAACTTGCTGGCAAGTTTCTGTCTTTAACAGAAACCATTTCTATGCCCTAAATATTTCAAATATGGCTATTTAAATATTTAAGGTAAGATTTCCTACACACTTGACATTAACCTTAATCCAGTTTTACCTTACACTTCACTTCAGACAGCCAGCCGAGTCCTAGGTTGCATCAAGAGCAGTGTGGCCAGCAGGGCAAGGGAAGTGATTCTGTCACTTTACTCTGCTCTTTTCAGACCCCACCTGGAGTCCTGTGTGCAGTTCTGGAGCCCTCAGCACAGGAAGGACATGGAAGTGTTGGAGCGGGTCCAGAGGAGGGCCACGAAGATGATCAGAGGGCTGCAGCAGCTCTCCTGAGGACAGACTGAGAGAGCTGGGGCTCTGCAGCCTGGAGAAGAGAAGGCTTCGAGGGGACCTTAGAGTAGCCTTCTAGTATCTGAAGGAGGCCTACAGGAAGGCTGGGGAGGGATTATTTACAAGGTCCTGCAATGACAGGGCAAGGGGCAATGGGTTTAAACTGGCAGAGGGGAGATTTAAACTGGATGTTAGGAGGGAGTTCTTTCCAGTGAGGGTGGTGAGGCACTGGAACAGGTTACCCAGGGAGCTCCAGGGATGCTCCCTCCCTGGAGGTGTTCAAGGCCAGGTTGTTTGAGGCCTTGAGTAACCTGTACTAGTGGGAGGTGTCCCTGCCTATGGCAGGGGCTTGGAACTAGATGATCCTTGAGGTCCCTTCCAACCTTACCATTCTATGATTCTATGATTCTAAGATCAGGGTTATCCAATGCTGAGCACTACAGATGATCTCATCCAAGTTTATGACAGTAGATTCTCAGAGCATCTGCAGGCTCAATAAAAGCTTTCACATGTCAAAGACTATTATCTTTCCCAATTACTTTCTTTCCTTCACTGTCAACTTGAACTTGTCCATCTAATTCCAAGCAAGGTAATAAACAATGTCCACAAATTAACCAATCTCATCATAAATCATTGAACTTTTGGGAAGAAAGACACACGCTTGTTTTCACTTCACGGAGAGAGAAGGAAGACAAAGAACAGTTAATGAGCAGTGACACTTAGGAGATTTCCAGTTTAGCCATGAACTGCATCTAGTCCCTTGGAAACTGTTCTCCTGCCTTAGCTAGCAGTCCATGTACTTCCCCAGACCTCTGCTCAGTTTCTCAGTAATAACAACAATTAGAAAAAGCAGAGAAATCACTTAATTACTCTCCATGTAATTTTTATTGTTGAGGAGAATATTGATGAGAATAAATGAGTAAAGGCGGCTCATCAGTGAAGGAAAGAAAAGCACAATAACTAAAAGTTTTAGGCAGTGGTTTGTGCTCTGGGGAACACAGGTTAAGTCACTGCCTGGTCTAATTTGTATTAACTTGAAGAGAAAAATTCTTCAGGAAAAATTAATGGCACTGAATCTGACTTGCTCTGCTTTCAGGATAGAGACACTCATATTTGGAGAAATATTCTGCAGAAATGTGGTTCTCATCTCACTGCAGAGAGAAAAATAAAAAAGGATAGAGGACCTCCAATAGTTTCTATAGTATGAAATGTTTGTCTTCCATTCTCATCATCAGTGATGTGCTCCATTAGCAAGGCAAGGGTGAGTTTGCAGCACCTCCTATGTATACTCATTCTGACACTTGTACTAGCGCTGTTGTTCTCACCTACAGATATGTTTTGCAGTGATAGCCAAATAAGAGTCACTTGTCAGAGCACAGTGAGGATGGCAGTGATTACTACTGCAATAGAAATAAAGAATATTAATAAGCTAAATTGCATTCTGGGTATTTTTACTGTGGTTTTCAAGGAAAAAAAAACAAACCAAAGATAAGAGTCCGTTAGGTTGTGGAGGCATTTCAGTAATACTTGCACAGTCTCCAGTATTGAATCTTTATTACTTTTCAAGAAGAATATGCAAGCCCCTGCAGTACAAGTTTGCTTGATAGCACCCCAAAACAAAAGCTGTTATTAAATTCAAAAGGAAAATCCTAATGCTTACATGTCCACAGGTGAGATATCACAGTGAGGAATATGCTAGCACAGCTTGTGCATATTGCTACTGGCTTCTCTGCCCACTTGATTACCATTCCTGAACTTCTATTTTGGTGGAAACTACTACAACAAACCTAGCATTGTGATACAACAGGCCATACAATCCTCAAAGAAATGATCCCCCCAAGAAATTCTTCCTTTTAAGCAGAGCTGAATGGTGAAGAAATACACAAAAAGCTCATAAAGGTATTTTGGGTTTCTCTATCAATACCCTTGCTGAAGGAGAAACTCCTTAGTGAGTTACCCATAAATGCTCTTGCCAATAATGTGCAATGGCAATCTGTAACGAAGCAAAGAATGCTGTATGGACCTCTGCTTACACTTTGTTTCCCATCAGTTGCCTCCATCAGCTTCTCTTTGTGTTCTGTTTGGAAAGGCCTGGGAGAAAGTAGTGCATTTCTGAATGTTGTGATAGAATGGCAAGGTTGGAAGAGACCTTAAGGATCATCCAGTTCCAACCCCCTGCCATAGGCAGGGACACCTCCCACTAGTACAGCTCACTCAAGGCCTCAAACAACCTGGCCTTGAACACCTCCAGGAAGGGAGCAGCCACAACCTCCCTGGGCATCCTGTACCAGTGCCTCACCACCCTCACTCGAAAGAACTTCCTCCTAACATCCAGTCTAAATCTCCCCTCTGCCAGCTTAAACCCATTGCCCCTTGTCCTGTCATTGCAAGACCTTGTAAATAATCCCTCCCCAGCGTTCCTGTAGGCCCCCTTCAGATACTGGAAGGCTACTATCAGGTGATAAAGCTAATGAAAAATTCCAAAGGTCTCACTCTGTATGTGGACTATTAGAGACTTTCAAAGGCAAAGATAATATTCCAAGTGGTTCATCAGATCTACAGATAGGTGAGGGGAAAAAACTATCTTAGGTCCCTATATGGAATATACCTTATGGAATTTCTCAAAACTTATCAAATGAACACATCTGTCCAGAACACTCTTTTATAAATATTTTACCAGAATAGAAAGCATTTGCAACCTTTTTTGGGGGGTTTTGTTTGTTTGTTTGTTTTTAACTAATAAACTGTGAAAAACTTTTTTTTTTTTTTCCCCCCTCTTTGTTAGGAAATAGGTTTCCAACTTCCAGTGACTCCATCTTTCCTGAAAACAGCCTTTCTCTGTGTCTGGATCATCACATTGCATTGGATTTAAAATCTGATTATTTGGGAGAATAAAAGTAAGCTGAAAAATAAAATGGAGAAGCTGTACATGTAAGAGAAGTGGTTAAGCTCCATTTTCAGGTTTTACACAGAAGGAACTAACTTAGAATCAAATGCTCTGCATTAGTTTTGCACAGCCTAAGTGCAAGTCTCTCCGCAGTACTTTTGTTTGTGCTTGTGTGCTTGTTAATGCATCTTTTTGTCTTAAAGACAGAAGAGATGTGAGACTCACAGGAGATCTGTTTTGCTATTGATCGCACATTTTTTAATCTTCTATTTTTTGAGAGTTCATAAAAGGTTAGTACTTTTTTTTTTTTTCCCTCAGTCTACTTTAAAGTTGTCTTTAGAAAAGGTTGATTTTTTTGTCCTGTTTGGTATTTCCAGGGACAGGTTGAGATTTCTTTAATTAAAATACTAAGGGAAGGAAACAGAGCTAAATATCCTGAGTTTTACCCTTCATAAGCAGCACTATATCAGACACTTCAAAACAACCATTCTTTGGTGTGTACTTCAGCATAATACTTTTCTACATGACTTCTTTTACAGTCATGT
The DNA here is from genome assembly GCA_013396675.1 of Eubucco bourcierii. Lineage (NCBI taxonomy): Eukaryota > Metazoa > Chordata > Aves > Piciformes > Ramphastidae > Eubucco > Eubucco bourcierii. The sequence goes on from VWZE01019668.1 coordinate 70,510, forward strand.
CTATGAGCCCTAAACAGCTGCTATTTCTCTCTGTATGTGCCCTTTTCTATAAACTACTTCAGTCAACATTATAAACCCAAGCAGTGAAAGAACAAGGTCCACAGCCCAAAAAAACTTCAGATCTTGAAGTATATAAGTGAAATTGTGAGTGGAAGAGCATATAGATATGTGGAACTGTATCTGGAGTATGTAGATGTTCCTGAGGACACTAAAAATTCTTTAGCAGCCTGAAGTAGAAACACATAATTTAATATTTTCTGCTGGGAGACCCTCTGAGAATCTGCCTCTGGTGTTGGATAGTCAGACTGGTAACCCAAATCTGTTCAGACTCTTTGACATTACAACTGTGTTTTTTGAGGATTTGGCTTCCACATCTGATGTGTAATAATTATTAAATACAATTCCTGATTTTGCTCCACAAGGTTACTTACATGACTGTGATGG
>VWZE01019668.1:88020-101046 GCA_013396675.1 Eubucco bourcierii
CTCTCCAGCCTGTCCAGGTCCCTCTGGATGGCATCCCTGCCCTCTAGCAAGTCGGCTGTGCCACACAGCTTGGTGTCATCTGCAAACTTGCTGAGGGTGCACTCCATTCCTCTGTCCATGTCACTGACAAAGATGTTAAACAGCACTGGTCCCAGCACTGACCCCTGAGGGACACCACTTGTCACTGGTCTCCAGGTGGACATTGTGCCGTTGATCGCCACTCTCTGGGTTCGACCAGAGAGACCATAGTCTTGTGGTTGGAAAAGTGTCTTAGGAAATATATATATTTGAGCTTAACAGAATTGAAACTCCCAATTTTGTCAGGTAATAAGCCTATACCTAACGTGCTTAATGCGACTGAGGAAAGTCTCTTCCTTTCTATCATGTCAAGTGCTTAAACTCTAGGAAACCTGGGAAGTCAGGTACATGTGCTATTAAGTGATTGTAATGAGCCCTGTCTTTAGGACTAGTTGGCTTATAACCAGCAATTTTTCTGTATTTATAGTATCATGGTAGCATGGGTGATGGTGCAAACTAAAATGTTATTCACACATAAATATGACCAAGCATGACATATACCTATATGTGGTTTATTTGTTTGTTTGTTTTAATGCTACATAGCTTTTGAAGGTCTTTGCTTCAGCATCTGAAATTACCTTTTGTGTCTGATTCCCTGACACTACATGGTGTAAACCCTATACAGACTCTGAACTTTCTCTTGTCTCAGTTCTGCACTCGTGGAATAAAAATGTTAATCTAATAGTTTTGAGTTAGATGCTCTTCTAATAGTGGTTGTTTCACAGACTGTTTAGATGATTCTGATGCAGTTGCTTGCAATATAATTACAGAATAGTCTTTTACAATTATTTACAATTTGTGTTCTCTAAAGAAAGACACTCAAAGATACTCCTCTTTTCAGAGAACATGACTTTGAAGTGATCTAAAAAATGTAAATACCCAAACCAACAGACTGTTTTTAATACTTAGATCCTGCAATACTAAGAAAAAGAAGAAATACTTTAAAAAGTAATAATATATGCTAAAATGAGTCTTAAAGTCTGCTATGACACTGAACATGTCAGCTGTTTCATTCAAGTAGCCAAAGTCACAGCAGTTGAGTGATAACACAATTTGGAATAGTTTACTTCACGATGGTTTTGAAAACAATCCTTATATTTACCTTGAAGTTCTCATTATTAAAGTCCTGCTGAATGTGGAAGGCTCCTTCTAGTAGGCTTCTGCCATCTCTGTGGTGAGGACCAGAGATGGATAGAAAGATGCTTCCATACAGTGAAGTGACAGCCACTTGCAGTGATCTTCTCAAAACAATTTTCAGGATAAGGATGGTTGTAGAGTCCCTATGCTGTAAAAGCTCTTTGAAGGATTTTATATGTGTGTAAAAGTATTCACATATAATAGAACAGCACCCCCACAGTGTGTCAAATTGAAAAAAATACTTTTTTTTTTTTTTCACAGAGAAAATACTTTATGAAAATATATTAAAAGAGGCTTTCAATGGTCTGAACAAGGTACAAATCACAGGGAACATCAGGATGTAATTATACACTTATAGAGAAGTCTACCATGAAAATGGAGAGGTTTTGTTGGTTTTTTTTCCCCCCTGAAAAATGAAAATGACAAGCTCAAATTATGAAGTATACTGTGCACAATCAAGTGTGAGGAAATATCAGCTCACGAATCATTAACAGCCGCAGTTTCATGAACAGAGCATTATCAGCTCTGTGAGTCTGAACAAAACAATTGTCAGCTGCCACCTTTTCCCAACTAGACAATTAAAAATTTCATGTTGTGCAAAGTGAAGGTGTAGATCAAACTTGGCAATCCTCTTGCCTAGCAGATACAAAATGATCCTTTAGAATCTGAAGAGGTTCAGTCTCTTCCAGGGAACAGTTAATAAGATAATATTAATGTTAATATTTAGGAGAGGGTGATCTGAGCATGACCATGAGGACATCGGAGTGCTCCCTGTGCACTTGAGCAAAGTTATTCTAGGTAAATCTTGCCCTGTTGGTAAGGTGAAGGTGAAAGGGCTGAAGCATAAACAACATCTGCTTTGGACTCATGTCGGCTTGGACAACATAGAAGAAAAGAGGTTGTGAGGCAGATGGGACTCATTTTACTGCTATTGGGAAATGTGCGTTGGGGTCTTTGTTACCTGTGCAGCTCAGCACAACAGATGAGTGTGCTCTCCAGCTGGCAGACCACAGTCTTCCATGAATATGTTGTACAAATAAATACATTTATAGTTGCACATCTATTGTATTTCCTTGTATAGATTGTCTTTCAGCTTTCCTGCTAGGGGAAAAAGGCTCTGTACTGCTTAATCCCCTAAAATATCAAAGCACAACACCAAACAGGATCTAGCCCTTTACCTTACTGCATTCAAGTTTATCCATCTGTGAAATTAGTATAATAGCATTGTTCTGCCTCACAGGGATATTGTGCGTCTGCTTGTTTCTAAAGTAATGCTCCAGGCATGTTTTCAAATGCTTTCTGTTTCCAAAGTGTTTTGCAGGCCTTGGAAAAAAACACGTGTTAACTTTGAATGGCAAAGACAGCAGATTTCTGCACTGAGCTCCTATAAAGGAGGATGATACGGGATGAGGGCTGAGTGGTGAAAGCTTCGTTTGGCTGCCGTGGGGGACCGCAGTCCCAGTACTGTTCCTGTCTCACACTGTGCAGCAATAAGGGCCTTCATATGGGAAGTCAGAGGGCTTTTCAGCCCTTCTCTCCTCTTGTACAAAAAGCTTTGAAGACAGCTATGAAACAGGATCATTAAGTTGAATGTGGAATGGAGAAAAGACAAGTTTTTTGGCAGCCGTCGCTGCAGGGGATCGTGTTAAAAAACAACCTGCCTTTGAGAAATCCCAATATCAACACAAAGAATATTTTTCCAACTTAAAAAAATAGGTTGGAACCCACCTATCACATAGTGAGTTGACTCTTTGTATGAGTCAGTCTCATTTACTGATAACTGTTTTATATTACTAACATTCAATTACACTGGAAGTTATTTAGGGCAGAATGAATGTTTGTGCCTACAAAAATTTACTGCAGTGAGACGTTTGTTCTGAAGCTACTGCAAGATGAATAATGATGCTAATAACAATAACATATTTAAATCAGAAAATGTATTTGTTCATTTGTATTCTTAGATCTCCAATCATTGCTTCTCAAGGGTTTCTTCCATATTTTTACTTAATGGAGCTGCATGCTACAGACAAGTTGCTCTGAAGGCTGTTTACTTAACAAGCAAGTTGCCTGGTTGAGTCAGGACTGAGAAAGAAAGAGGAAGAGAGAAAAACAGGCAGCTGAAAAACCAAGAGAAAGCAGCAGACAAAGATGGCTTGGTAAACCATCTCTCCCTTTGGGCTATTCACATAGAATTATTTATTGTAGTTCCACAAAAGTGTGTCTCCCTTTTTTAGAATGACATTTCTGCTGATTTCAAGGTATTTATAGCACACAGGCACTCAATCAGATTTGCTCTGTATTACTTATTGACACAGTAAAGCTGATCTCCTTGGTATTCATTGTAAGAGCAACTTGTGGGTTTCTTTTTTATATGTCAGGAGATCTCAGAGGCGATAACCTCAGCCTTTGACAAGTGCCGAGTCTGTCCCCTTCTTGGAAAACAATGGCTAGTGTAAAAAAACCCCACGATTTTCTAAGTATAGAAGAATCACAGAACTCATTCTGTTACTTTCCCATCTAGCTTTAAGTACCATTTTACATTTTCAGGCTATTTTTTAGATAACAAGAAGTAGAAGATAATCTTTTACTGATGTAATGGTTTAGCACAAGGGCTAACCTGCCTGCACCCCTAACACAAAAGTGAGGGGAAAACGCAGGGCTGAGGGAAAGAGACAAGAGTTTAGTATAACATATCATAATCACAATGCATAATTACCTTAGCTAATAATCTTTAAATAATCCTTCCCCAGCCTTCCAGTATCTGAAGGGGACCTACAGGAAGGCTGGGGAAGGATTATTTACAAGGTCTTGCAATGACAGGACAAGGGGCAATGGGTTTAAACTGGCAGAAGGGAGATTTAGACTGGATGTCAGGAGGAAGTTCTTTCCAGTGAGGGTGGTGAGGCACTGGCACAGGTTGCCCAGGGAGGTTGTGGTTGCTCCCTCCCTGGAGGTGTTCAAGGCCAGATTGGATGGGGTCTTGAGTAACCTGTACTAGTGGGAGGTGTCCCTGTCTATGGCAGGGGGTTGGAACTAGAGGATCCTTGAGGTCCCTTCCAACCTTACCATTCTATGATTCTATGAATCTGATTTATCTAATAATACAATACATGATTACTTTAGCTTAGCCTATTTGCAGAAGAAGCACAGTGAAACACAGGACAAAAATAACAGCATAAAACAGAAAACCCAAACTAGCAGCTACCCTGCTCACACCTGCTCCGCTGTCATGCCTGCAGAAAACAGCCAACAATCCCTAGAATCTGGAACCCAGAAATAGCAACTGGAACACAAAGCCTCCCATGTTGCAATTTGAACTTCAAGCCCCAAAATACTTTGCTCCAGTTAGCACTTTCTTTTTTTTTTTTTTTTTTTTTTTTTTTTTTTTTTTTTTTCTGACTGCAGCATGGTATGAATAACAGAAGCAGATTCAACTCAATCCATGACAGCTCCACAGAAATTGACCCTTGTGTAATAGGAAACCCTGGAGTTGACTGTGTTGGAGTAATCAAGGAAATTTTGAGCCACATAGAATCATAGAATGGTAAGGTTGGAAGGGACCTCAAGGATCATCTAGTTCCAACCCCCTGCCATAGGCAGGGACACCTCCCACTAGTACAGGTCACTCAAGGCCTCATCCAATCTGGATGATCATCAGCAACATCATATCATTACATTCATGTTGCCTGAGTGTCTGAAGTAATATTTCAAAGGAACCTAAAGTTTCTAAGTGGCTATGTTCCATTAATGGAAACAATTAGATGTTTATGTTTCATTTGTGTTGAGAAGAAAATTAAGGAGATGAGCATTTTCACAGGGGTTATGAGCTGTGTGGCTTCTGAAGATGCTAGTTAGCAGGAATATGCTGCTGTAGCCGCTGACCCTGAATCAGTTCTAAAATGGAAGTCTAATGATTTTGACAATTTATCCTTGGCACCGTGGGTTCTCAGCTTGATCATAGTTTTATACTTAATTCTAATGGGTTCTAAAGACTGCAAGCTAGCCCTCAGCTTGGATAGTCAATTTGACCAATTTGCACCCACTGAGCATCCAGCTTTAAATTGGTTAAAACAGTTTTTTGACTGATTTGTGCCCAGTTTTTAAGACTGTTTTCCTCTTTATACTTATGGGAGGATTTTTTTGGTGCCATGCTAAGCAAAGAAACACTAGAATCTCCAAATTATATTTTGAGATTGAGTTTCAGACCTTTTTTTTTTTTTTTTTTTGTTTGTTAAATTACAGATGTAAATACAATTCACAGCAAATACTGCATACAGCTGTACATAGATACTAAAAAAAAAAAGGTAGCATGAATAGTCAGAGTAATTTTAGCTATTTCAAATATATAAAAATTATCCTTTTCATGCAAGATTGTATGAATTTCCAGTTCTTTCCTTATTGTTTTATTGACATCACATCTATCTTCAGTGATTTTTTTCTTTATTCTATTTTGGCCTTAAAAATCTCAGGACAACCACCTTAGACTGCAGAGTAATTACTTAAAATATTGCTTTTATTTTACCTGGATTAGAGGTAAAACCATATTTGCTGGATTGAAGTGTATTAAACAGATCACTGAGAACAATCACTTTTTGCCTGTAGGATCTGCATAGTTAAATTTCTTCTCCTCTCTGGGAAACCTGTCAAAGTTTCTTATTATATCTTTAACATCCTTTCACTCAAATTAAAATATGTTCCATTATATCTTAGTGAAGTAGAAATACTTTGAGACTTGCACAAGTTGTAACCGAGCCTTTTAAGTAGTATAATTTATGACAAAAAGAAATTTGCTTGAAGTAACAGATAATGTTTTTTCTTTCAGTACTGAAAATAACTGCTGGAAAGAGAAATTCTTGGTTGTCCAATAAGGCCTGTTATGGAAGCCCAGACTAGGTCTGATAATGTGTCCTGCCTTGTCCAGGCATGATCCTCTGTTTCCTCTCCCTGCCCTGCTGGAGAGGGGAGCAGTGCAGGAAAAGAACAAAAGATTTGGAGCCACTGTGTCTGCTCCTGTGATAATGTACATAGTCTTGGTTTTGCATGCCCTGTGTTTTCCCAAAGATGGGTAAAATGAGCTCCTGGTTTGACTTACTATGGTTAGTTTTGGCACGATGCCATTTTGATTGGTCAGTTTCTGTGACCAAATAGAGCCACTGGGACTCAGGCAATTGATAAATATGAGTGAAGATGTAAACAATGTGCTCTGTCTCAACGCACTTTGCCATTTTACCCTCCTTTGCCTTGCCATGCTGCCATGCTTAAAGCCAGCTTTGCTGTGTAACAACAAGCTTTGATGCTTCCAGCTTGTTTACCTGGAAACTTCGCTGTGCCTCAGTTTACCAGGGAGAGGCATTAAATACCTTCACACAGTAAGCAAGAATCATTGCCAAAAGCAGCCCAAAACCTACAGCCAGCCTAACACGAACTGAGAGTGATAAGCTGCTCCTGGCTGGTGAATTTGGTTACAGAGACATCACTGCAATCTGGGTTGTGAGAGAGAACAGGTTACTGCTGACAGCAAGACTCCATGTTTGCCTGCACATCTGAGAACCTCCATGAGGAATCCAGAGCCCCAAAAAGGACACTGTCTGCCCAAGAAAGGACTAAAAGAAAGTCAGAGACCATGTGTCGTAGAAGGTCAAAACAGGCCTAAATATGTCCTGGCTTGCCCAGACATGTTTTACTGCTCTCCCTCCTCCTGTTGTTGAGGGAAACAACCACGAGCAAGGAAGACAAAAGGCCCTGGTGCCTCCTAGTCTCCTTCTCTCCTTCAAAACTGGAAAACAGGGTACCTACACGTGTTTATACACTTGTTTGTGTTCTGCCCTAAAAAGGCAAAAGCAAGCTCTGACTTTACCTAATATGGTTGTTTGGTTAATTGCTATTCTGACTGATCTTGTGGCCAAAGGCCCATTAGTCTTGGGCTGTACTGATAAAAAGAGATGAGCTGGTAAACACAACGTGCTCTGCATCAGTGTGCTTCTACCTCATTGTGTTCTGCATCAATGAGCTTCTGTCTCATTGCTCTCTGCCATTGCATCCTGCCATGTTCTGCTAAGCTATAAGCTAGCTCTGCTACCTAATAACAAGCTCTGATACTTTGGGTTTGTATACCTGGAAACAGCCATGTTTCAGTTTACCAGAAGTTTGTCATTAAATATCTTCACACAATAGGCTTGTTTAGCCAGCGCAACATTTTGCCCATCTGCACATTGCTATACATCCTGCCTGCCTCCCTGCAAAACTCCATGCTGAATCTGGAGTCCAAGAGGAACTAGGATCAGGTCAGAAATTGTTTGCCTCTTTATCAGCACCCTGTTAATGCCTGGGAAGACTAGAAGGCTAAGAAGACACCAACAGAATTCCCTGCAAGTGTTTGAATACTCTTTGGAAACTGTAGTTAGCCCCAGGAATCCGGAGATACTGTATTTTATGAGTAAATACTCAAAAGCCTCTTAGCAAAACTCTATAAAACTCTAAGTGAATGCCAAGTGCCTTCTGCCTTAAGCAGAAAGGAGTTTCTCTACTATGTAAGCAGTATAATTAACCACAAGAACTTCATTCCAGTTCTAATGGCTTAATGTTTGTTGTATTATTGCTAGTTATCGCTTACGTGTTCTAGATTCTGTTTATCCTCTATGTAATGTTTCCATGACTGTTGCAAAGAATGGATTATTATTAAAAATACTGGGCTGGGGTGAGAGTTCTGAATAGCAGAATTAACAAACAATATTAATTTTGAAAAATCCTATCTCACATCCACATCTGCTCTAGCATTGTGCCAGAACCCAGCACCCTGTCAGAGTCTTGGGGGAACTCCAAAAACCTCCAATGGGTACCATACTACTGACAGAACCCCTCCAAGTGTTCTCGGTACTATCTAGAAATATCATAGAATCATAGAATGGTAAGGTTGGAAGAGATCTCAAGGATCATCTAGTTCCAACCCCCTGCCATAGGCAGGGACACCTCCCACTAGTACAGGTTACTCAAGGTCTCATCCAATCTGGCCTTGAACACATCCAGGAAGGGAGCAGCCACAACCTCCCTGGCCAACATGTGCCAGTGCCTCACTACCCTCACTGGAAAGAACTTCCTATAACATCCAGTCTAAATCTTCCCTCTGCCAGTTTAAACCCATTGCCCCTTGTCCTGTCATTGCAAGACCTTGTCAATAGTCCCTCCCCAACCTTCCTGTAGGCCCCCTTCAGATACTGGAAGGCTACTTTAAGGTCTCCTGGAAGCCTTCTCTTCTCCAGGCTGCAGAGCCCCAACTCTCTCAGCCTGTCCTCATAGGAGAGCTGCTCCAGACCTCTGAGCATCTTCGTTGCCCTCCTCTGGACCTGCTCCACCAGTTCCATGTCCTTCCTGTGCTGAGGGCTCCAGAACTGCACACAGTACTTCAGGTGGGGTCTGACAAGAGCAGAGTAAAGGGACAGAATCACCTCTCTTGCCCTGCTGGCCACATTGCTCTTGATCTAGCCTAGGACTCGGTTGCTGTCTGAGCTGCATGTGCACACTGCGGGTTCATGTTAAGCTTTTCATCAACCCAGACCTCAAGGTCCTTTTCCGCACTATAATGCAGCCCTGGAAATATGGAGATACTATTTTGTGAGTTAATATTCTAAAAGCCTCTTTGTAATTAAAGCTTTTCCTTTGGTTCTGTAACTGTAACTGATTGTGCCTTCTGCCTTGGCAGAAAGGAACCTCTCGACTCCCCCTAGAGGGCAAGCAGAATGTTGCACTGCAAGAATCTCTCCAAAAGCTCAAATTAATGTTTGCACTTATGGGTTTGCTTAACTGTTTAAATTGCCTGCTACCTGTGTAAATACCCACAACCATGCATTCAAATCTTATAAATAAGGTTGGGAATTTTTGAGATTTAATATTAATAAATATTTGTCATAAGTTATAAATATTTTAACTTGGTTATTTATATTAATAAACATAATTCATATTCTCATGACAGGTCCATTTAAGACCTTTCATCTCTCAGGGTATTTGTCCTGGATCTCTGAAAATACTCTCAAGTTTATATGGTAAATTCCTAAACATCTTTACTGATCAGCAAGTGATAAAAAAGTAAAACCTCTGAAGTTTAAATGATTTGCTAAGTTAAAATGCTAAACATATTGCTACACATTTAAAAATGACCACCTGGAGAATGTGACAGGCTTTCTTCTATTGCTTGTTTTCTCCAGTTTTTATAATCTGACACATATCTTTCACAACTATCAGAAGAATATAAGAAGTATGGTTGTGGCCAGGAGGAGGTTACCTTCTTCTCTCAGGCAACCAGTGACAGAACAAGAGGACACAGTCTCAGGCTGCGCCAAGGCAAGTTTAGGCTGGAGGTGAGGAGGAAGTTCTTCACTGAGAGAGTAATTTGTCACTGGAATGGGCTGCCCAGGGAGGTGGTGGAGTCACCGTCCCTGGAGGCGTTCAAGGCACGTTTGGACATGGCACTTAGTGCCATGGTCTAGTCTTGAGGGCTGTGGTGATGGGTTGGACTTGATGATCTCTGAGGTCTCTTCCAACCCTTGCGATACTGTGATACTGTGATAAAAATCGACTAAAAAAGCCACTTTGAAATAGCTGCTATTCTTTACCTCATCTGATGGTTTTTTTTTTTTGTTTTTTTTTTAATTACCAGAAATACTACCAAAACCAATATGAAATTATAAACATTTCATACACTACACACAGGCTCTGCAAAAATCATAGAATCACAGAATCATAGAACGGTAAGGTTGGAAGGGACCTCAAGGATCATCTAGTTCCAACCCCCTGCCATAGACAGGGACACCTCCCACTACTACAGATTACTCAAGGTCTCATCCAACCTGGTCTTGAACACATCCAGGGAGGGAGCATCCACAACCTCCCTGGGCAACCTGTTCCAGTGCCTCACCACCCTTACTGTAAAGAACTTCCTCCTAACATCNTCCTCTGGACCCTCTCCAACACTTCCATGTCCTTCCTGTGCTGAGGTCTCCAGAACTGCACACAGTACTCCAGGTGGGGTTTGACAAGAGCAGAGGGGTAGAATCCCCTCCCTTACCCTGCTGGCCACACTGCTCTTGATGCAGCCCAGGAGTCAGTTGGTTGTCTGGGCTGCATGGGCACACTGCAGGCTCATGTTGAGCTTTTCATCAATCCAGATGCACTTTTCCTTAACATTTCAGGAATATTTGTTATCTTCTGGAAAAGACTGTCCAGAGAATTTGTGGAGTCTCCCACCTTAGTGCTATTAAAAAAGTTATCTGGAGGTCTTGAGTGAACTGTACTAGTGGGAGGTGTCCCTGCCTATGGCAGGGGGTTGGAACTAGATGTTCATTGACGTCCCTTCCAACCTTGCCATTCTACGATTTTATGATTCTATGACATGGTCCTGGGTGACAAGCTCTATGTGGTTTTTCCTGAGCAGTGGGCTTGGACCAGTTCTCCTCCAGAGGTGCCTTGTCATCTCAACCATTCTGTGATTCATTCAATATGTGTCACTTAATATAACCCATTTCCATTCAAATAATGTAAAATATAGCAAAAATATCAGAAGAAATTGCTCTTAGACCTAATAGAAAGCCTTTTTTTTTTTTTTCCTTTTGGAACTTTTCTCTGTATTCTCAGTGGTAATGAACTTAAATAAAAATTCTTTTAAATGCAGTGTAAGCAAAGAGTGCCCAATTTTCACAAGAGTTTTTCTGTGTCCTGCTGAGAGAGCACAGACACTTCACAACACTTAGGAAGTGTTCAGAAATCATTATATGTCTAATGCACACTTTATTATAGCAATTTTTTAAATGTTCCTGTTTTTTAGCTTCAGCTTCACCATGTTCCTTCCATGGTCTCCTCAGTATTTCATCATGTGGCATATATTTATGACTTCTGTTGTAACCTTTGTACCTTCTTCCCCTCCTACTAGCAACCTTCATATTAACACTTGCTGTGAAATAATCCTGCTATCAGGAGCTGATGTGCAGGGACACTGGGCTGGAGCTTCACTGGTAGCATTGTTCCTACATGATTCATAGAGGTGTCCATCTGAGAGTTGCATTCACAGCAGCAGCATGTTAGATGACAACCTACTTAAAGCAAATGGGAGAAGGAGTAGAATGAGGAGCTGTAATGTAAAACTCAAGCCTTACTGGTTTCTAGATGTTCAGCAACTAAATGTCCTGTAGGAAGGAATCCATTGGGAATTCACATTTCATGAAAGGGATCTACTTCACCTGCATTTAGACTTGGAAACGTAAGCAATTAACATCTGTTAGTGACCTGGGTGTATTACACACTTTTTCTTTAAAGACATAAAGGGTAGTTCCAGAAGACAAGTATTTGGAATAGATGGAATGAATCACATGCTGGAATTACTTGTTTCTCTCCATTCATAAAAGGAGGTGGCAACATTATTACTTCAGAGTTTCCATGTGAGTTAGTCACCCTTGGCTCCATAGACAATGGAGAAAAATAAGCACTTTTGAAATGCAACTCATCTAATAAAATTTACATAGATGATTCACACCCTACCTGTGTTTTTCCTCTATGACTATTCAGGAGCTTGGGGAGACTAGCTCAATGATCTCATTTAATGAATCCCATCAGGGCTCTTTCTATGAATTGGACCCATAGTTTGTTTAGTTGTTTTTGGTTTTGTTTGTTTGCTTATTTGTTTTGGGTTTTTTAAACCTATTTCTATACAGATTCTTTTTCCCAATCACACGAAGAAGATCAAAGTTCAGATAAATAGTATATCCAGATTTTCTGAATCCTAAAGTAGAATGCAAACACATACTGTATGGTCTTCATTTTACCTTACTCTTCTTTAAGTCCTGTTGCTGCCGTCTCATGGGATTCACTCATTTCTACGCTGTGAATTTATGAACCACACAGTTTTAGCATTCATATTCAGTTCCTCCCCAGTCCTGTCATCTTGTAACTGCTGTCCCATCTTCAGTTTCTGCTCGTTATCATTGTTCAACTGCTCTATACCTCACAGTTTTGCATCCACTTAAACCTTCTGGTATATCCCACTGTCATTCTGTTGTTGATTTTAGAAACTCGTTGCCTACCTTTATCTCCTATTTCCTCCTCCCGTCCTGCACCAGTTGTTTTAAGACTCTACATGTATCTCAGGTTTCGTAGTCTGGAAATACAATGACACAATATAGGTACAGGAGTCTGAGATTTCTCCTGTTTCTGTATGCCATACACTGTCCAAAACATAAGTTTGTCTCTGTCTTTTCTATAGAGCACCCATGTTTTGGCTTCAGATAACATAAGGCAGTAGAACTGTTGAAATAAATCTCAAAATTTATGGCACAAGTAAACCCACATAATTTACTAAACCCTACATATATTGTTTCCTTCAGGAATGCAAGGTTGTAGTTAGTTTAATCTCAGATATAAAAGCCTTGACATAACTAAACTACAACCATCACATATCTTCCTTCTGTTGTGCACAGAAAAATAATTTGCAGTTCTATATTTTCACTCATAGGTGGCGATAGAAAATTGATATATTATTTACCATTCTTTTGCTTAAAGATGCTCCACGGAGACTAGGGAGAGCATAATGAACTTTTCCAGACATTTAAAGTGATGGATTTTTCTTGTTTTGTGCATGAGGACATTTGTAGAAGGTCATTTTAAATTGTGTCTGCACATCAAACATACCTGTGTGTACCTCTCCAGGAAAATAATGTTGGAAAGAACTAAGCTTTTGATCTCCTTATGCATACATTGTCTTTCTTTCTTTCCTTTTCTTTCTTTCTTTCTTTCTTTCTTTCTTTCTTTCTTTCTTTCTTTCTTTCT
>VWZE01019668.1:101698-124904 GCA_013396675.1 Eubucco bourcierii
TCTCCCTCCCTCCCTTCCTTCCTCCCTTCCTTCCTTCCTCCCTTCCAAATTAATTCCTTCCATCCTTCTTTCCCCTCTAACTTTTGCTTTTGTTTTCATTCTTTTGCTTTATTTTCTTTCACTTTTTCTTTCTTTATTTATTTTTCCCTTCCCCCATCTTCTCTTCATTTCTCTTTGCTTTTTTTTTTCTTTTGTTTTGTTTCTTTTCTCTATTTGTCTCTTCTTCCTGCTTACTTGCCTGCCAGCCTGCCTGCATTCTTCTCTCCTCTTGATTTGCAAATGGAATGGAACTAAGAGAGTTCTCTGCTTCTGTGTGCCTATATGCAGGAACATAGATGCTGATACCTTTCCTAATACTCCCTCTCCCACATACATCAAAAGACACAAATGGTAGTTCCCAGTGACAATCCCAATATGTTCGCTTTTCCTATTCACAGCTGTCAGAATGATGCAATAAAAAAATAACCGAAGTTTACGGAAAATGCCTCAGGGTAAGTGAAGCTCACATATGCTGTTACATTATCTCTTTGTTTTGTTCCTCAAAATATAGATGCCTTCATCTTGAAATACATTCATATTAGGTTGAGCTCATAAAAATAAAAGTTAAAAAATAACTCTTTAAAACTAACTACCATCGCTTCACCTGATTTGCCTAGCTAGCGATTGTATTGGAAGGCATTTACAATGCTTAAATAAGAACATTTCTCTTTGGCTAGAAATCAGAACGTAATCTTTCTTATGGTCAGTGGGTTGTTTGGTGATCAAACTTGCCCTCTGGAGTTGTTTGGGCCAGTGGGAAAACATGTCTATATCACATCAAGGAAAGGATAAGGATTTATTTTATTTTTTTTTTAATATATACATTAATCATTTCTGAATATTACTCTGCGTGGACACAGATAGATAGATTGATTTTACTGAGGCATGCAAGCTAGGGAAATAATTGTGCAAATCTCCTTTTATAGATGATGGGTGGAGATTTTAAGAGATCAGTTGAGACTGGAATAGGTTAGCTCAAGTTTCCAGCAGACCCAGTAATTAGGTATGTCCAAACAAAGCAAAACTGCATCAAAATTAACATTCCACAGACATAAATTTGATAGTAGACAAAGCATCTTTCAGTCATTTTCACTCTTCTAGCTCCTACATTAATTTAAAGACTTGATCTTCATGGTGCTAAACCAGAACAAACCTGACAGACAAGTTACTCTGGAATTGTGTTTCCCACTGTGAACAGTACAGGAGGTTGCATAATGAAGTGGGTCTAATAGACTCAGTGACGACCCCGAAGAAAATTTTCTTCTTGACTTTACTTGACACTGAAGACTGAGTTAGTACTGTTATTTTTGTTCTCAAATGTATGGTAAATCTATTTTATGGGAGATTTTACTTTGGTTTTCTTTCTGTAAGGAGTATTGTGCAATTCAATTTCCAAAACATGGACAAGACAACAAGAAATTTTTCCTAGGGTGGACTTGACTCTCCTATGTCTCCTAGAAACAAACAATCCCAGACTCCAGTAAGGGAGTTTTCTCAGCCCTTGGTGGCCATCATTTGCCCAGTCCAGCTGTTCTTTGGTCCATACTAGTTCCCAGACCAATTTTAAGGCAACTTAGTAAGTTTGTAACTGTTTTCATTTGTGCTGCAATCTCTTTTTTGTTTTGCAAGAGCTCGTGGGAAGATTATTTGCATGCATCTTGACACAGAAAGTACCAGCTCCAAGATAAAACAAAACTCCGTTGGAGAAGCAAACAATACACAAATGCCTACCTACAACAAAATGTGCATAAACTGTGCTCTCACTGGAGCTCATCAGCACAGTCCAGCTGCTTTTTGTTTACAGTGAGGGCAATGTTTTCCCTTACTGGAATAAGTATGGCCAGTCTTTTGCAACAAACATAAGGACTCCCAAGAGTTCTTTCAACAAATATTTAGAGAGTTATGGCATGATGAAGATTAAATCTAGAACTAAGCAATGAATTGGAGACTGGATTTCAGCTCCTCTCTAACATTCCAGGTTGATGTTTTGATTTCTGCTTTTGGTGCATCGCTAGAAAGAGCTCTGTGTTTGAGCTGAAAACATAATTAGCAAGATATTTTCCTCAGCTATCATATTCATCTTTCAAACTTATGAATGTACAGAAAATGAAAGTCTTAAGTGAACTCATTATTCACTTATTAATATTAATGCATTTCTTCAGCAAACAAGTTTTATCAGTGTTTTGTCAAAATAAGGAATGAAGAATATTAACACAATATAAATGATCTACAATTTGGGTCATGCTACTTGCAGCTATGACCAGAAAGAATGAAAAGCAGAGAAAAAAAGATGGAATTAAATTAGTTCTGTATGGAAGTTATATAATTTTAATTACAGGTTTAAAAATTTCTGCCTCAAATATTTTACTCTTTTCCCTTTTATTTTTATTTTCTAAATTAAAGTTAGGAAAATTCTCAATNTTATCTAGGCAGGCTGTGACATGAGATGTGACATTTACCATCAAACACAGCTAGGGCCAGTGCACATTGTCTTAGAGCTATCATGGGCTCCTTTTTTTGCCTGCTTTATAGATATTCATTAACCAGTTGGAGTCTCTATTTCTATGTCTACTTCTTCTAGACATCTGTCTATATACTGGTGATTCTGAGCTACTTGGACTACAACTGCTGTCTACAACTACCTGAAAGGAGGTTGTCACCAGGTGGGGGTCAGTCTCTTCTCCCAGGCAACCAGCAAAAGAACAAGGAGACAGAGTCTCAGGTTGTACCAGGGTAGGTCTAGGCTGGATCTTAGGAGGAAGTTCTTCACAGAGAGAGTGATTGGCATTGCAATGGGTTGCCCAGTGGAGTTACTGTCCCTGAAGGTGTTCAAGAAAAGACTGGATGGTGCACTTAGTGCCATGGTGTAGTTGATTGAATAGTGCTCCGTGCTGGGTTGGACTGGATGACCTTGGAGGTCTGTTCCAACCTGGTTGATTTTATGATTCTATGATTCTACGAAAAGGAAATTGTTACTTTTCTTTCTTCATAAGAATTTATCAAAAATAAGGTTTGGTTTTTTTTTTTTTTTTGTAGCAACAAATAAAAAGAAATAATTCTCCAAAATTTCTTGTCTACAAAATNTTCTCCAAAAATTCTTGTCTACAAAATACCAGCTAACTTTCACAGTCACGGGCTTCAAACCAATAGAACACCTGGGTAAAACAAGTATGGGAATTATATGTATATGCAAAAATTAAAATTTACATTAATACATTGACTAGTAATGGGGTAGACATTTGGGGACTTCTTTTTGCTTAGCTTGGAAGAAATAATTTGCATTAAAATTGTATGGTGCCATCAGAATCACCTGCATCACAAAATTTGTCAAAGACATAGTGTTAAAGAAACAGCACAGAGCTCCCCTTTCAAGGAGTGCACAAGTTAGGAGGCAAGAGAATAATCTTTGAAGGTTGCTTTGTTATTTTGTGACACTGTCATCTCTCAGACAATCTCAGTGCTTTTTCTGAGATAAAGGAGATGAGACCATTACTCTGCACAGAGGTCATGCACCTGGGTGGGTACAATCCCAAGCACAAATCCAGGCTGGGTGGTGAATGGCTGGAGAGCAGCCCTGAGGAAAAGGACCTTGGAGTCTGGGTTGATGAAAAGCTCAACATGAGCCTGCAGTGTGCATATGCAGCTCAGACAGCAACCGAGTGCTGGGCTGCATCAAGAAAAGTGTGGCCAGCAGGGCAAGGGAGGTGATTCTGCCCCTTTACTCTGCTCTTATTAGACCCCACCTGGAGTACTGTGTGCAGTTCTGGAGCCCTCAGCACAGGAAGGACATGGAAGTGTTGGAGCGGGTCCAGAGGAGGGACAAGAAGATACTCAGAGAGCTGGAGCAGCTCTCCTATGAGGACAGACTGAGAGAGTTGGGGTTCTGCAGCCTGGAGAAGAGAAGGCTTTGAGGGGACCTGATAGTAGCCTTCCAGTATCTGAAGGGGGCCTACAGGAAGGCTGGGGAGGGACTATTGACAAGGTCTTGCAATGCCGGGACAAGGGGCAATGGGTTTAAACTGGAAGAGGGAAGATTTAGACTGGATGTCAGGAGGTTCTTTCCAGTGAGGGTGGTGAGGCACTGAAACAGGTTGCCCAGGGAGGTTGTGGATGCTCCCTCCCTGGAGGTGTTCAAGGCCAGATTGGATGGGGTCTTGAGTAACCTGTACTAGTGGGAGGTGTCCCTGCCTATGGCAGGGGGTTGGAACTAGATGATCCTTGATATCCCTTCCAAACTTACCATTCTGTGATTCTATAACATCGCTATATCTCACAATTTCATCCTGAATATCAGTGTATTTGTCTGTTGGTTTTCTTTTTTCTTTTTTCTTTTTTCTTTTTTTTTTTAATAAACTTCTGCTTCTCAGTTTTCATTTCAAAGGAACAAAGTTTCATGGCCCTCTAGAATAAAGGGAAAACTTTGAAAATGTTAAGTTCTTGGAGTCTCAGAAAGTCAAAAGACAGGTTAATGTGCCCCTTACAAGTAATGTTTAAACCACGTATTTAATCTTTAGGCAATGTCTGAACTCCTGTCTTAGCAATATTGAGCTTCTGACCTCCCTTTTGTTGTGAACAGGTACCCAAGGAGGTTAGGCTCTTACTATCAGAAAGTGCAACATTCTTTTCAAAGAAAACAATCCAACACAATATTGGTAATGTGTGTGTTCATCTGTTAAGGTAAGAGGAAAAAAAAGCTAAAGAACTAGTCCAAAGACATGTTTAGTTTGAAGTAAATAGGCAGGTAGGAATAGAGTGTTTTCCCCTCTCCCAAACCAATCTGAGATGAAGATCATAAAGTCATTCTACACAGAACTGAATTCTGACAAACAGAAATTCCTTACTGGTGATTAGTTTAGGTGAAGATTCCTGTATTAAATTAGAAGATGTCTCTTCAAGGGAAGTTTTTCTGTCTTCTGCTATAAAATAGTAAAAGATTTACCACTAGGAGAGGAGACTTCTGGGATTTGTTCTAGCTTCATTTTAACCCTGAAAGTGCTCTCAGTTTTCTTACTTGGCTTTTGAAACATTAAATACATATGGTGAAAAAAAAAAATCTATATGCTTTTAGATATGGATTGTCAAAAAAACTCAAAAGAAAATTAAAAAACCCAACAAAACAAGGGGAGAGATCCCTGAAAACAACTCTTTTTTTTAATTATTTTTTCTTTCCCCCCCAATCTTAGGTTAGCTTCTTATATATGTGTGAGACTGTATCATCAATTGAATTAAATGGCTGTAGAGTTTCAAAAGAGTCTGATCTTAATTAGAATGTAGGTGCCTTGACATTTTTCTGAAATGAACCCATAATATCTTACCTGAGATATCAAAATCTCTTCCAGGGTTCAGAGTTCAATGTAATTTGATGGAAATTAGTGGTAAAACTTCAAGAGGGCCTTTTAAAGAAGGCATGGATACCTTTCCCCTGCTCAAAGTGTAGTAGATTTCTCAGGCATCTTTCTTTCACCACACACTCTCTCACGCTGGCAAGTGACCATGAGTCAAAAGAAGCAAAGCATCAAACTGTGTTTGCTCCTGAAGATAGAGATTTCCTGCATCTGTTTTAGCAATTGGGCAGTGACAGATTGGTCAATTAATTTATCATGAAGCATGAAAAGAAGAGCTATTAGACGAAAGGTTGAAATTAGACAGGTGTCCTGAGGTTCTCATAGTTTTATTTTTTTTTATTTTTCTCTTGGTGTCACATTTACTGAAACACAAAACTCTTCTGGGTGGAGGTTTCACATTTGCAAATGTGCTGGCCTTTCCAAATTGGGTTAAAGTGTGCAAATTTTAGAAGTGACAAAGAATCTGCAACCGATACTGAAGCTGAAGGAATCTGTGGGTGTTCGCCATTTGTTTTGCATTTTCACTTCCATTTAAGTTTCTGCGGTGTAAGTGCTATTTGAGGAACCCAGAGGGAGACTTTCAAAAGCGCTTTTATTAGGTGTAGAAACACACCACCAGCACAGAATTCAGAAGTACCCTTGCTTAGAAATCTTTGGATGGCTTACATTAAAAGATAAAAAAAAAAAAAAAAAAAAAAAAAAAATCTCAAACCAAAACCCAAAATCACTGCTAAGTTTTACTTGCAGTTAATCAAGGAAAGATGATGATTGGGTGCAGAAAATACAAAGCAGGAGGCTGTTAAACAGATTATGTCAAAACCACAGAAAAAAAAGGAGTACTTTCACAACTTCAGCAAGAATTCAACACCTCACTTTGCTAGACGGGAGAGAGGCAAAGGGAGCTCGAAGTGTAACTCACACAAGGAAGACAGAAATGGAGACCCTCATGAAAGGTGTCACAGTAAATACAAACACCAACAATATTTCTGAGTTGCCACCAAGATTTCTCCTGATGATATCCCCAGCCCTGTACATATCTAATTAACTGAAACAGGTTGCTCAGGGAGGTTGTGGTTGCTCCGTCCCTGGAGGTTTTCAAGGCCAGGTTGGATGAGTCCTTGAGCAATCTGTGCTAGTGGGAGGTGTCCCTGCCTATGGCAGGGGGTTGGAACTAGATGATCTTTGAGGTCCCTTCCAACCTTACCATGCTATGATTCTATGATTCTATGATTCTAAAAACCACTAGTTTAAATACATCATAGTTGATTTGTAGCAGATATGGTCAATCACAGCTGCTAAAGCCTTTTATTTACAATTTAGCCTACAGCAAAATGTTAGAATTCATGCTCCCAGCATTTCTGCAGTCAGGGATATCTTGGGTTGCTGTTATGTCAACATGATGAAAGTGTTAGAGATTTGTCTTTAATACTACAAAGTTACTCTAAAAAGACAATGATTTAACTGGAGGGAATTATATCCATGTTGGTAGTAGAGTGGTAAAATTAGTAAAAAGAAATGCAACTTAGAGGGCAATCATAGGATTTTCTAAACAAAAGCAAAAATAAAGTTTCAAGCTCTGGAGTCTAGTAAAGTTTAATTAAAGTCAATAAAGTTTATTTTCCTAAGCAAAGGAAAATGTAAAAAAGCAGAAAATAGTTTGAAAAGTAAAGTTGGAACTAGAGGCACCTAGGTGAAAAGCTTTTGAGAGGAACAGAATTGGGTATATAATGGGGTAGGAAAGAGGTGTCAGTGACACGTTGGAAAAAACCTACTAGAAGACTATGCATAGTAATACCAGGAGACATAGCTGTGACCCAGCTCATTCAAATAAGAAGGGAGATAGACACAGATATTCTGTTGAAATTCAATTTCAGTTGAGTCTATCTTCTTTTCATTAGGGCTCCACCAGTTATTGCTTTTTTTCTTATTACCAGTCTGATCCTGAGATGCTTTGGATATGGTACTCAGAAATTTCAATACTTATATTGACATGGTCAATCATGAAAGTCCCGAAATATTTTACCTGCAGATGTCTACACATCTGCTAAGTATCAAGGTTCCTGGTATAGTTAAAGAAAGACAGTTTATTGTACCCTTTCAACACTTAAAGAGGGCCTGTAAGACAGATGGGGATGGTGTTTTTAGTGAGGCTTCTTGTGACAGAACAAGGGCCAGTAGTTTTAAATTCAAAAAGGGGAGATACAAACTATGTGTAAGGAAGATGAAACATTGGCACATGTTGTCCAGAGAGGTGATGGCTGTTCCTCATCCCTGAAAACATTCCAAGTCAGGTTGGGTGGGGCTCTGAGCAACCTGATATAAATGATTATATCCCTACTTGTGGCAGGGAAGTTGTACTAGATTACCTTCAAAGATACTTTGCAACTCAAACCCTTCTGTGATTCTATGAAAATGTATTGAAAGGTCAATGGGTTCTAGAACTCAGTTAATTTACCTAGATGAATGTGTTCATTGCCCTTTGAAGTTCCCTTTTGCATTCCAGTTGGATCATACCTGCATTTTCAGTAGGGCGTGTGTCTGCTATAGGGATTGTGTGATGTTTGCCCAAACTATGTCTCAAATACTATAGGATGTCTCCCTCTCTGAAAACAGAGATATCTAGGTTGCTCAGGTTATTAACTTGCCCTGAAGTAGCTATCTAGGGCAGCATCCAGTTGTCTAAATACACTTTAGTGTCATTACAGATTTTGAGGATTATCTTGTTTGACTTCTAGCTGCTTCTTCAAAATGGTGTCGTTTGCCATAAATCTTATATATATGTGTCCAGTAGGAATGCCTTAGGCATTTCAAAAATCCCTAAATGTCTAAGCTTCAGAAAGCTGAAACAGTTGAATTCTACTGGTAATAGATGATCAGTTAAACAGTATTCTGGATACAGTAGCTGTTGACTATGCCTATCAGGAAATTGAATACTCAGCTCACATATGGACACTTAAATGTAGCTTCTTTAGTCTTAAATGAGATCCCACTCCTAGGAATTGCTGATGAATCATTAGAATTTTATATATTAACCTTGATCGTGTTGGCTGCCAGCAAATCTCTTGTTTGAGACATCTTGATCTCAGTGAACTATTCAGAATTCTAAGTATAGTGACTGAAACGAAGGTTTATACAGACCATAATTAATTTCTTAGCAGTAGAACTAGATGTGTATTGCAGGTCAAGGGAATCTTGTATGCACGTTTCACTGAAGCTTGTTCTTGGTGACAGGAAAAAAATGTTTTGATTGAAAATTATCAGAGCTTCCTGTCTGCTTTCATGAATCTGTGTCGAATGTCCCATTGCAAATGAAGCCGGCAAAGAAATTAAACAAAGTAAATTGTAAATTTGTAAATCAAAGTCATTATTTTGAGTTTAGGTCAGAAAATGGTGTTAGAAGTTTTTATTAGATTGGATATAAGTGTCTGCCATATTAAAGAACAAAGGGCAAACAATCCCACTACTCCACCATCCAGAAATGTTGATCTTGACATAACATTGCCTCACATGAGATATTTAGGGTCAGCAGCTTTAATTTTCTGGCATAAAAACCATTTGTTATAAGTGATCTAAAATTAGAGCCTACAAATAATGGTAATGTTCTGTGGACTACTCTTAATCTGCATAAAGAATTTGATCATAGCCCATCAAAAGGACCTTCACCAGATCACTGCAGAAAGAACAAGGTTTTTAATTTTAAAGAACACCTTTCTTTAAAATAACAGTTTGAAAGCCAGGTATTTAATATCAGAAGCAAAACTGACACTATGAAAACAAAACATCTTGCTGTGCAATCTTTCTTTTCTCTGTACAAAATGAGAAAACAAAAGCATCTTGATCATGAAAATAAAAAAAAAAAAAAAAAAAAAAGACAAAACCCAAACCCAAAACTCAAAAATCAGATAAAGGTTTGGATGGAATAGAATAGATTCTATTTTGATTTGGATTGAAATAGGTAAGAGATGTTGAATTTGAATGGAACTTGTGGTCTTGGAACAAATTAAGAAAGAGGGCATTATTGGAAGATAAATGCAAGTATCTTTCAAAGGAGCTCTGCAATATTTGATGGAATAAAAGAATGATTCAATACTTAACTAAAACGAATTGAGATTCCAGTCCTTTTGAGGTTTGTCTATCTCTAGCCTTAGTTACTGTGGAATTCCTTGACAACAGCAATAAAGCATTTACACTGAGAGTCTTGACTTGTGCCCACCTGAAACATTCTTCTTCTATTGACTCAGAAAGCTTTGGGGCCAAAAATTGTGTGAAGCAATGAGCCTATTCAATATTAGACAAAGGGAGAAAGCATACAATACTGGAGACATATTTTTCCCTTTGTCTATGAAATGTTTCAAGTGAAAACTGCTTCTTTCAACACGGCAGACCTTGTGGGAAATGACCTGTACACTGGATAAGTTGACAGGCACAGTAGGGGATTTCATTACACCTCAAAATTTGACTGGCACAACCAGCACTCTTTGGCTCTCTGTAACCCCTGGCAAGTGCTCAGAATTGAATCTGTAAATGTTAATCAATATTTCAGACCTATTAAATAAAGAAAGGTATTGTGAAAATCAAAGAACTAACGGCTAGTGTGGTGCCATACAATGACTTCCAGGCCATCAAAAACCTTGTAGGGAGCAAAAGAGCAAATATTTTAATAAAACAATTACCTCTACAATTTCTAACCTGCAGAAGAATGTTAAATCTCCAACCTTACCACACTAACTTAATTTTCATTTCAAACAGGTCAGTGAACAGGAGCAATTCAATACAGATATTTAATGAGTCTTCTAGAAGCTATCCTGTATCTCTGGGAAAGCAAAAGCCTACTATGTGTTATAAACATGTGTAAGCACATCCATTTCATCTTAAAGATGAAATGGGGCAGAACTGTACCCAAAGCCTAAGGGAGTTTTGACATTGATTTCAGTGGATACTGACAGTGAGTGAGATTCATGGGTGGGATTGATTTAACATAGCTGTAGGCAGTGGCACTCTAGGCAGCTTTGGTTGTGCTGGTCACCTGAAGCTCAGTTTGGAGAGAAATAAGAACTTTCAGAGTGTAATTTATTACATACTAAAGTCAATGTCTAAAAAAGGTCAAATGAATTGTACCTTAAAACCTTCTGGTCTCTGATGTGATTGCAGAGAGCCATATGTAGCCAGTGCAACTAAGCAATAGACATCCCAAGTCAGATGAGATGAATCATTACATCCTTGTATATCATGGACATAAACTAGACTGCAAAAGGCAAGTGAACCTGTGCTGCCCTCAGGCAAGAGTGTGAAAGGGGAACAAGTTAAATATTTTCAGGATTTTTTAGGTGTTTCCCTGTTGTGAGATTTGAAATGGGTCTACAGGAGTATATATATCTATTTCAAACACCAAAGAAGTGAAAGACTATTTCTTATTTTTTATTCTCTCCACCAAGCAAGAATCCATCTTTCCAGTCACAAAGTGGTAATTTACTGCAGTATGAAGTAGCTGCTCTTGGTTTCTTTAGAGTCCCAGTAGATGCAGGACCTGAATGATGTTATGGTCAAGATCATATACTGCTTGCCAGCTTGTTAATATTACCCTGCTTCTCAAAGAGAAAACAGCAGCCTCCAGTCTGCTTTCTTCACTTTCAATAATTTAGGCAGAGTGAGATACTACAATCAAATACCAAGGCAAGATGTAAATAATGCCGAGTCATTGCCAGCTGATATCCAACAAATTGTCTCCTGTGACAGTTAATTCCCATTTCTCAGCAAAGTGACCACAATGAGGTGTTGAAAACAAGAGGAGGAAGTTTTAAAGTCTTTCAGAATTGTCTGAACAAGAAATTTGCTGCTGACAATTTTAAGATGGTGATAGGTCCATCCCATTCTGACAAGAGAAGACTGAAGTTCTGTTACAACTATTGCATTAACAATATGAAATGGAAAAAAAAAACCAAACAAAAAAAAAACCAAAAAAAACCCAAAACCAAACAAGGAAAGGAAAGGGAAGAAACAAGAAGACTACTATTTATGTATTTTGATGTAGTTTCAAAAGTAAAGAAACTTGTGACTGCTAGATGCTATAATATCTTGTGTACCTGCTGGACGCATATGCTGTGTTGTCTCTAGTAACAATTTCACAGCGTGTTTGGTAATTCCTTGATTAAATACACAGAGCTAAAATCCTCATGGGTGTACCCCATTTATTAAAAAAATTAAAAAATTTAAATTGTGACACGGTGTGACAGTACTAGTCTGTCATTGAAGAAGTACTGTAGGCACTGAAGCCATGGAAAACTACAGTTCCTTGAAAGGATGGGCATATTATTGCAGATTCCTGCAGGGTGTAGGAGGTCAGTGTTCACAGGTGACCTTTGGACACTCTGCCTCTGAGCCTACACACAACCAACGGGACAGGAAGAGGTAAGAGCACCACAATGTTCCCTGTCATAGCCTTAGCCTCCAGCACTCTTGGTGAAACTGAGGTCCTAATCATTTTCTTCCATTTCATTTTCATGTTCTCTCTCTTGTTAAATAAAGTACCTGTTATTTACGGCACTCATCAGCCTGCTCCCAATCTAATGAGAATGCAGAAAGTTTGCCTGCAAACTCCCACTCCTTCTGTCAGCTTGATTGTCTGGGGATGCCTTGTGAAGCTATTCATGCCCTATCACCACCTCCTGCTTCCTCACCTTCTTTCCCCTCTCCTTAGCTGAGGCATGTGCTTGCCTGTCATCTTCCCTCATGTCATTCCTGCTGTGTTGTGTAAGATATAAAAAAACCTACAAAAGTACATTTAATTTGCCAGTGTTACAACACAGGCCTTCCCCATCATGTTTCAACTATCCCCACTGTAATTTAAAGATGTATCGTACTCTCACAATGATGGAGCAAGATTTCCTTGTGGTGTTCTGGTTTTCCTTTCTCTCTGGGTCTGGATGAAAGACATGAAAAATGGAAAATGTGGCTTTAATCTCTAGCAAACAGGTAAAGGTTTTGAAGCTGTGGAATAAGTATAGGTCATGCAGGTTAGAGTATTAAGAGAGTACGTCCTTGAGAAGATAGTCATTCATGGTGCCTTATGTGAAGCTGCATAATGGAAACCAAGCAGTCTTGGTTAAGTGGGAAGGTCGCAACTGAGTGGAGATTGGCAAATACGACATCCATTTACAACAAGGGGCAAAAGGAGGACCTAAGGATCTAAAGACCTGTCAGTCTGACCTCTGTGCTGGGCAAGGTTATGGAGCAGGTCATCTTGAGTACCATTATGCAGCTGTCAGTGTCCAACGGTGCATATTTTGGCAGAAGCTAAAACTGGCTTGCATACCAGCTTGTCCTCAGATATTGGAGGGGTTGGGAGCAGCTGAGCGAAGCCCAGTTGGACTTTTAATGTGACTAACTTGA
Source organism: Eubucco bourcierii (assembly GCA_013396675.1). Taxonomy (NCBI): domain Eukaryota; kingdom Metazoa; phylum Chordata; class Aves; order Piciformes; family Ramphastidae; genus Eubucco; species Eubucco bourcierii. Next base: position 114,472 of record VWZE01019668.1, read on the forward strand.
CACTCTCAGGAACAGAATTAAGGCTCAAATGAATTCAAGTGCCAAACTGGTTTATTTGACAGGCAACAGATAGAAATACTGTGGTAGTCTGATCTACTGGGGGAGCTGGACAGGATGGAAGTGTGTCATGGTCATGTCAGTGGGATGATGCGGACAGGGACAATGAGCAGGGACAGGTAGAATAGTAGCTCAATTTCTCTGAGGCAGACAGGGTAGGGTAGTGGAGAGGGAGGCAGGCGGAGAGGCAAGCAGGGAGGCAGGCAGACAACACAGCAGTTCTCAGTGGTTCTGGTCTCTATCTGTTGACTTCTCAGCAACCCTAGAAAAATGGCTTTCCCCTACAAATTTCTCCTTGCTGAAGACAGCGATCCCCCCCACTTCCAGATCCCCCAAGCGGCTCTCGAAGCAGTTCTCCTAGTAGTTCCCCACTAACAGATGACAACCAAGCAGTTCTTAGAGCTCCACATACTCTGTGGTCCATCACTCACTGTGATGACTTTTATAGCTTTGCACTGTTGCTAAAAATAGCCACCTGTCCTTATTGGACAGTGGAGCACATGCCTGATGCAGTCTCCAGGGTTTTAAACTTTGTCTCTGATGCCTTTGGTGCCAGGGAGTCCCCAGGGCATGAAGTTTTGCCAGGGAGTATCATGGGTCGCAAGGCCTCTTATTTGACCCCAGGAACCTGAATGCCAAGCTCCCCATATCCCAAATTAGTATCCCAAACAATTTTCCCAACAATGTTGAGCCACATACATAGTGATTTCCCACCCCTTACAACAGCACGTGTAGAGCAACCAGATGACCAGGTCCAGTCAGCATGGGTTCATGAAAGGTAGGTCCTGCTTGACAAACCTGATCTCCTTCTGTGACAAAGTGACCTGCTTAGTGAATGAAGATAAGGCTGCGGCTGTTGTGTGCCTGGACTTTAGTAACACGACATCCTCCTGGCTCCTCGTGGCTTGGATGGGTGGAATCTTCACTGGGTTAACATCTGTCTGAATGGTTGGGCCCAAAGAGTGGTGGCGAATGGAGTTAAATCCAGTTGGTGGTCAGACCATGGTGGTGCTCTACAGGGCTCAATATTGGTGCCTGTTCTCTTTAACATCTTTATCAGTGCTGTGATTTAGGAATTTGAGTGCACACTCAGTAAGCCTGCAAATTACACTACATTAGGTGGGAATCTTGATCTACTTAAGGGTAGGAAGGCTCAGTGAAGGTACCTGGACAGGTTGGGTTGATGGACCATGAGGTTTTACAAAGCCCAGGGCCGAGTCCTGCACTTGGGTCACAACAATCCCATGCAACACTACACTTCAGACAGATTTCCAGGAAAGATGCCCAGGCAGAAAAGAACCTGGGGGTACTGGTTGACAGCCAGCTGAAACAGCAGTGCACTCAGGTGGTTTACAGCATCCTGGCCTGTATGATGGTTTGGGAGTTACCCACCCCCCACCCCCAACTATGAAAATCACTCAGACTAGACTCAGTTGGCTGGAAGTTAAGGAACGAAGTTCTATTTACAGCTTAGTAAAATTTACCAGCAGATATATATACAATATACATTAATATTTACAAAAATAAAGGTAATACAGAAACACAATACCCCTCCAGGAATCAGAGTCCCCAGGAAGGGATCCCAACCACCCTTCCACCTTCTTTCCACCCCTCTACCTTACCCCAGGGCCTGCATTACGTGCAAGGTGAGTCTGGAGGATCAACCAGGGGGATTAGAAGGAAAGTGGTTAGTTAGGTTAGCAGAGAGGCCAGCAGACACTCCAGCTCCCAGAGAGACCAAAACTCTCCATCTTATCTATATTTGTGTCCTTGTTCTTATACATCTCAGCAAGCCTATGAGTGAAGTAGACATCACCATAATTTTCTTTTCTCAGTCTATAATCTAATCATTTTCATAAAAATATTCCATTTAGTCTCAAACCAGCACAGCCTGTGTCAGAAACAGTGAGGGCAGAAGGAGTAGGGAACTGCTCTTGCCCCTGTACTGGTGAGGCTGCACCTTGAATACTGTGTTGTTTTGGACCCTTCACTACAAGAGAGACATTGAGGTGCTGAAGTGTGTCTAGAGAAGGGCAATAAAGCTGGTGAAGGGTCTAGAGAACAGGCCTTGCAAGGAGCACTTGAGGGAATTGGAATTGTTTAGTCTGGGGAAGAGAAGGCTGTGGAGAGACCTCATTGCTCTATACATACAACCATGTGAAAGCAGGTTGTAGTGAGGTGGGGTCAGTCTCTTCTCTCTAGTATCAGCTGAGAGGAAATCATCTGAAACTGTGCCAGGGGAGGTTTAGTTCGGATATCAGAAAAGACTTATTTACAGAAAGAGGAGTCAGGAGTTGGAGTAGGTTGCCCAGGGAGGTGGTGGAGTCACTGCTCCTGGAGGTGTTCAAGAAATGTGTGGACATGGTACTTTGGGATATGGTTTAATAGTCATGGTGGTGTTAGGCTGACAGCTGGACTCAATGGTTTTAGAGGTCTTTCCCAACTGAAACAATTCTATGACTCTATGATTCTAAACCAATCTTAGACCTAATTGCTTCCTCTCCTTGTCTGCCTAGTGCTCTTGTTCCTGCTTCCCTTCGCTCTTGGACTTCTTGCTTGTGCCAAGCTTGCCCTCAATCTGTTGCCTGACCTTATTTAAAGTAATGCCTTTCTTCTTTCTTCTCCTTTTTCTGTCTACTGAGAAACTGAGAATTTGTGAAGTTGGTACTTTTGTTTCTCCTAAGATGTAAGTTCACATACCTCTACTTTGAGATGCTTGGGAAGGGCTGACACAGTCTGAGTATTCCTACAGAAGCAGAATTGTCTGGCCAAGTGAAGTGGAAGTACCTAACCTAAGGAATATGAGCTGCATAGCAAGCTAGATGGAAAGCCATTCTTCACAGAACGTGAGTTTCACCATAGTTGGATCATTTGTCTTCAAGCACATGGAAAAATAAGTAGGCTTGTAAAATGAATGAGGTGGCTGTAGTGCAGAATTGCTGTCACATTTAGTGATATGAAGTGGACCTGGCTATCTATAAACCTCCTCAATCTCACTTGTGCACAATATTCCTCCTTTCTTCATGAGTCAAACTGTTGGAAAACAGATTGTGAGACTGAAATGTGCCTGCAGCAGTTAACTGGAGATCCATTTTTACAAGCACTTGGATTTAAATTTTGATTCACTCACACCAACAAAGAAAAAGACAACCAAGGTCAGAGTAACATCTAAGTGCCACTGGGGTGAGTTCAGGTGAAGAACAGGTTTCTGGGAAGGCTGAGGCTATGCTGGGGAAGCCTGAAAAACTTGAAGTCTCTTTTTTTGTAGTTGTAAGATGTTTATACAATGCGATGTTTATGGAGAAGGTTGTGTTCATTCCTGCCTGATTTCACCATAAACACTGTCATGTTTGATCTTTGTATGGATCTTGCTGCAAAATGAATGTTAGCTGTCTAATAGGGTGACTGCATGAAAGACTTTCTCTGTATTTAGAATTTATAACACTTTCTGCTGTTTTCAGGAAGATGGTCTATTAAAATGCAGGCTGGAAGGAATAGAGAGGCAAATTAGGCAGCACAATACATGTTTCAGCAAAGAATATGGAAAGATGGTTGTAAGCCCCAGAAACACCCTGAGCTCTTCACAAAGCAGGATCTGTTTCACATATGACACATCTTTCAGAATATTCCCAAGGATTTAGTGGTCAGCTTTGTTCTTGGTTTCATTTTGCATTAGCATTTGTGAGCCAAAAGGATAGCTTTTCTTTCACTTTTCATATTTAGCATTGTTCAGAATTGTTGATAAACTGTTTTGCATAGCCCTGTAAGCCTCAAACAGCAAAAAAAAAAAAAAAAAAAAAAAAAAAAAAAAAAAAAAAAAATTTAAATCTGTCTATCCTTTTTAGCAGTCTGAATCCTCACATTTACTGATCAGCTAAATCACATGTTGATGACCAAGATTTCAGCAGGAAATGAATCAACTAATTGATACTCAAAGTCTCTCTTGTTCCCAGGCTCTCCAAATAGCATTGATGGCAGCTCTGTTCATGGCCATCCCCAGGCCTTTCTTTGTTATTTGGCTTGATCTTCAACAAATCATGACAAAAGTACTAATTTCTGGCAGGACTCCTGCCTATCGATACACACACTGAAAGATAATGAGATTTAAAGTGTTAGACAGCTAAATGTTAGGTATTTCCCCATCTGTACTTTTACACAAATGTAAGGGAGAGTAATAACCAAGGAATACAAATGATATTGCTGAAAAATACCCATTTAAAAATAATATCAGAATTACGGGAGTCAGAATAGTTACAAGCAATCCACTTTATAATATTTATATTGGGACCGAGACAAGGACTTCATGGATTAAAGTAAGTTATTAAGAAGTTATTTCATCATTATAGGCATAAGCTTCCTTTCTTTAGGAAGAAAGATTTTTTTTTTATTATTATTATTTTTACTTCAGAAGACTGCTGAGTGAAACCCATATAATGACACCAACTGTCAAACTTATCATGTCTCAATTATCCTAACACCTTCTTTTGAAGCTCCTAACATGTAAAATGCAATTTACTGTAAAAGGTTTCAACACCTACTGAAAGGAATTCAAGGGCAGAGAAATGCTGCATTTCAGCATGCATTTTGGAGAGTTCAGGAAATTTCTCTGTTGCTGTTTAGAAATCTTGCATGCTGGGCAAATGTGAAATGTATTCTTCTAGCCTCACAGCAGAAAAAAAAAGGGGGAAATAAATCACTGTTTATTTGAGAGGTTTGAAAATGTCCAGATGTAATGTGGATGATGATCTGAGAGATCAGCAAAACAGGTCAGTTAACACAAAACCATCCTCAACTAACATACAATAATAAACCTTACTTATATATAGTTCAAATTCAGTGTCACTCTGTGACATCTGATTCTTCTCATCCTTTTTGTCTTTTTGACCCCCTTAAATCCAAAAGAACTCTGAAAAGGAGAAACACCTTTACAGAATACCTTTGCAAAACTTGTACATGAGCAGGGGGGGACACAAGTAAGCTTTTTTTCTCTGGTTTTTGAAAGTCAAGTTCTTTTTAGTAGGTTTCTATCACTGTTTGGCTGGTAGTGATATGTAAGGTCTTGTAAACACACAGGATTTGAGTGTTTCAACTATGATGTTACTGTATTGTCGAACATCATAGTTGAAATTATAACACTCATGGAAGGTAGCTACAACAGATTGCCCAGGGAGGTTGTGGCTGCTCCCTCCCTGGAGGTGTTCAAGGCCAGGTTGGACGAGGCCTTGAGTGAGCTGTACTAGTGGGAGATGGCCCTGCCTATGGCAGGCGGTTGGAACTAGATGATCTTTGAGGTCCCTTCCAACCTTACCATTCTATGATTCTATGATTCTACTGATTTATCTTTGGCAATAAGAAAAAGCTTTATCCATATTTTATTTTCATACTGGTATAACTTATCAAATACAGTCCTAACTGTATTATACTAAGCATGGCATAGTTTCTGACTTACACATTTCAGTGAAGAGTTAGAACCCTATCTGACATAACCTTCCAGCACAAAATCAATATCTGCAATAGGTCATAATTCGTTACTTAGATAACTGATATGATTTTTTTCAAGATTTCCCCCTGCCCCCAACCCCCCTGTATTTCAAAGATAGATGGATGGTTTTCAGGGAGCTGGAAGTGCTTAGCATTGCAGTGGCTCTATTCAGATTCATGGCAAGTTGGCCACCTCAAAACCTTCAAAGGTGTTCAAATCCCAGTAATTTTGGGAATCTTAGCAACAGACTTTCGACAACAATTTGCAAATCTAGTTTTAGACAGCTGACTTCAAATAGTTTCTGCCTGGAAGTTATGATTCTGCAACCAAAGTGGAAACTCTTTGAAAGCTATTCTTCTTCTTAGGTACAAATGAGTTGTTTATTTATGACTGAAGAAGTGTTTTCCTGTTCAGTTATTTTTTTTTTTTTAATACATATAGAGTTACGTTATAAATAACCAGTGCAACAAAGCCTTAGGCTTCTGAGCTCCAGATAAGGCTGAATGCACTTTATGAGAAGCAGAACATCTTTGGACAAAATGCCTAGAATGGTAATAAAGAGAAGTGGATTATGTAATCTGAACACAAACAAACCTGTTCCTCCCCTTCACATCCACTGAATTCTGCACCATGCACAAAGCACAGCGTGCATTCAAACGAAGCTCTAATGTGTCATTGTCATTACCTTTTGCTGCATTATTTACTACTGCTATGTATGATTTCTATGGGGAAAATTTCACAGCTAAGATCTTGTTTCATTGTGAGTAAATGTAAAGTAATTTTTCTTTCCAGAGAACACAGAATCTGCAGTTATGCACATTTCCCCCCTCACACACCCTTTCCCCAACATTTTTCTAAAGAGGAGATCAAGATTAAGACTGCTGAACTGTTAAATGTGAAATCTGCCTTTATGTAATGCCATGATTTCCTAGAGATCTTTTCCAATATTAATGATTCTGTGACTTTACTCTCTGAAACAAATGTCCAGTTCTTTATAGATATTGGATAATCTTCAGCTCTCAACTTAATCCTGTGGTCCAGGGATGTGAAGTAAATAATACTTAAAAGCAAATCAGAAGCCCCATACTTTAAAGTTGCCTTTGCTTGTAGATATTTCTGTGAGTTTGAAGAGTTTCTGGCCATACTTCGATATCCTTTCTTCCAAGTCTGAGAAACAAGTCAGCATTTAGTTATTGAATAAATGAGAAACCATCTTAGAAGTTGCATGAGTACCCTTGCTGGTAGAAAGAGCCACGAAACATTATTTGTTACTTCTGAAGCCAGTAGACATGGACAAATCCTTTTGGTTTTGTTTTTACTGAGTCTGCACAAAAGACCTTTAGGAAAACTGGTGAACAAAACAGTTGGAAGAGCTTTTGCAATTTGCTGATCACATAGCTTAAGGAATGAAATAAATACAGTCATCATTATGAACAGAAAATGCATAGGAAGGGGAGGAACTGATGCCATTTCTGTTTTGATCACTCTTAGCTTGATTGACTTGCCTCCTAGTCTGCATTGCACTGGTATTTTAGTTGGAAAACACCCATTTCCTTACATTACTATGACTGAATTTTGGCATCCAAGAAAATTTAAATAGGGAATGGATTGTAAATTTCGAGGCATGGAGTTCTGGAAGGCATATATATGATGAACTGGGCTTATAGGCAGCTAAATGCCTATTTGGTTTCACGGAAGGGCACTTGATCCTATCGTGTAGGGAATGGAAGTACAATGGATACATTCAGTAACAGATTAAATGGGCCTGGTGAATCCCCCATATGTCTGCAATGAACATTTTGTATGTACATAAATCAGGAGGGTGGTCAGGTCATGTGCCATTTAGTATCATGGTCAGAGCTTCAGTGGGTTTTATCACATATACTGGCTACATGTAGGATGTTCTGGGATGTCATCCAGACAATTCTTAGAAGGGAGTTTAAAATCTGCTTAATGATAATCATTACCTTTTCATGCTTTGGTGGCAGCTTTACATTGACTGCTGAGCTCTGTATTGTCCTGTTTGGGCTGAACTTGAACTAGCTAAATGATTGTGCTGGTTTGAAGTTAATTGGAGTATTTTAATAGAGAAAATTATATTACAGGTTGAGAAAAGGAAACAATGGTGATGCCTATTTCACTCATAGGTTTGCTGAGATGGATAAGAATAAGAAATCAAAACGTAGATAACAGTCTCTGGGGCACAGTGTCTTGGGCTGTCTAGTAGCTTCTTGCCTTCTCCTCTGCTGAGTAACCTCACTAACCACTTTCCTTCTAACCTCCCTGGCCGAGCCTCCAAATTCACCTTGCAAGTAAGGCAAACCTTGGAGTAAGGTATAGGGGTGGGGAAAAGGTGGAATGGTGGATGGGAGCTCCTCCTGGGGTCTCTGATTTCTAGGAGCAGTGTTGTGTTTCTGTATTACCTTTACCTTGTGTATTTCTGTAAATATTCTTGTATATGGTGTACATCTCTGCTTGTATATTGTGCTGAGCTGTAAATAGAGCTTCAGTCCTTAACTTCCAGCCCACTGAGTCTAGTCTGGGTGATTTTACAAAGTATGGGGGGTGGGAAACTCCCAAACNAGTCCTTAACTTCCAGCCCACTGAGTCTAGTCTGGGTGATTTTACAAAGTATGGGGGGTGGGGAAGTCCCAAACCATCACAATGATAGAGATCTCTCTAACTTATAATGACAACAGCAATAACCTGTATTTCTGATATAGTTGTGGCAATTAATGAGGTAGGAATTATGAAATATATAATCATTTTATTTCCAAAAAGCCCCGCCCACAAACTACGTACAAACCAGCTTCATTTGGGTTCTAATTCAATAAGGAAAATCTTCACAAGGATGCTTATGGGCAATACATTAATTTAGGAGAATCAGAAAATTGGAAAAGGTTTAGCCACAAAATGGCTTTGCCCCACTTACAAATAAAAGGCAGCTCAGAGCCCTAGAAAATGTTTGTGCTACTAACAGCGGTGGAGTAGGAATTTCATGATTGTCTCTGGCTCCTTTGCAACAGTGTTGGAACTGCTTGGTGTCTTGATAGCTGTTGAGAGGCTTCTAGACCTAAGGACTAAGAGGACTAAGCTGGTCCGAACAGAGGCAGAGCAGAACATGCTGTCCAAGCCCAGAGCAGTGAGGCAGAGCAGAGCAGAACATGTAGAGCAGACCAGAACACATAGAGCAGAGCAGCGTACACAGAGGTAGAGAAGTGAGGCAGAGGCAGCAGAACTGCTTGCAACGTAGCTCAACTTATATTATTTGCCCAAGGGCAATGGCTCCTTTGGCCACAGAGATTCACCAATCAAAATAGCATTTGCAAAACTGACCATATTAGGTGAAAGCAGGGCTTGCTTACCCTTATTTGGGCAAGACACTAATAAGTACTTAAACACATGTGGGTACCTGTCTATCACTTTGTGGGGGGACATAATGGCCCAAGCCTTTGTTTTCCTCCTGTCTTTGCTTCCCCCATGAACAGAAAGGTGGGGTAAGCCAGGAAATCTAATAGGCCTATTAGCCTTCCATGACAATTCTATAATTCTGTGACATATGGGCATTACAAAAGGCTGATGATACAAAAGGTCTCTGATGATTTGGTCTCTGGTTTTTCTTTTTCCTAGCTGGGATGGTCGAGTTGTCTGTAGAGCCATCCTTGGTAGTGTTTCTAGGCTTTTTTTTGCCAGGGTTAAAAAAAAAAAAAAAACAAACCAGAATTCTGACAGCAATTGCTCAAAATACTGCACAGACACTAATTAGCAAATGAGAGATGATGAACAAGTGGTGAAAAGTTTAGATGCTTCTGTCTCGCCTCAAAAACCTGAGCAGAATGGCCCAAGCTTCTATGGACTAGCCAACTATAAATGCCAACTGGGAACAGCATGACAGTATTCAGAATCAAAGTCTGCAGTCAAACTGTCAGTGGCATCTAATTAGCAGAGTTCTAGATCAAGAATAAAATGTGTTTGGCTCTTTATAAATATGATGTGTAAAAATGTTACATAATGACATGCTGCTGCTCTACATCCCCCTTAATGTTTTGACAAGGAGCGACAAGTGGTGAAAAGCTGCAGAGTGCCAAAGTATTTCAGTGACTGTGTGCTAGCAGCTGAATTCTCTGTTTCAGTTTCTTAAGTACTAAGGTCCAGAAATGAGCCAGGCTCTGGGGATAAGTGAAGGTTCTTCAGTTTAATGAGGTGTTAGAATTTTTATATTTTTATTTTAATGGAAACTGGAATATGTACAACATGTTAGAGAATAGGTTGCTGGAAGAGAAAGTGTAGTGCCTTGACAGGCAGTTGAAATCTATCTGCAGGGGACCTAAGTCCGGAGCTACTTCTGCAGGACAGCTTATGTATTCCTTGGCATGCTGTTTAAACCAAAATTCCTACTGCTGGCTGTTACATATGTGTTTTGTGCTTTGTGGGTGCTTGGGTCTGTGGGTCATCTGTGTTGGAGAAATCAAAGATCTTAAGCAAAATTGCTCTTAAGCTTATTCCTTAAAAAAAACAAAACAAAACAAAACAAAACAAAACCAGAAACAACAACAACAACAACAAAAAAAAAAAAAACAAACCCAAACCAATAACAAAAAACCAAAACCACCACCACCAACAAAATGATGGAAACAGATGCATTTACTAGTGGGTTTCATTCCAATAAAAAATAAAGGCTTGCATAACTCACTGGTAAATGGGAGTCTGAGCCTAACTGCCATGGGCACTATTGAAGGTAGAATCATAGTTTCCTAGCTAGCTGAAACAGAGATGTACCAAGCAAAAAATTTGTGCTGTACTGCAAAGATCCGGCTTCTTTCCACCAAAAATAGATCAAATCTGAACTTATTATACTTTTCCTCTCATGATTGGAATGTAGGGATAGATGGCT
>VWZE01019669.1:4386-19061 GCA_013396675.1 Eubucco bourcierii
GAGAGGCCTGGAGCACAGCCCTATGGAGAGAGGCTGAGGGAGCTGGGATTGGTTAGCCTGGAGAAGAGGAGGCTCAGGGGAGACCTTCTTGCTGTCTCCAGCTACCTGAAGGGTGCTTGTAACCAGGAGGAGGTTGCTTTCTTCTCTCAGGCAAGCAGCAGCAGAACAAGAGGACACAGTCTGAAGCTGTGCCAGGGGAAGTTTAGGCTGGAGGTGAGGAGAAAGTTGTTGCCTGAGAGAGTCATTGCCTGCTGGAATGGGCTGCTCAGGGAGGTGGTGGAGTCAGCGTCCCTGGAGGTGTTCAAGGCAGGTTTGGACGTGGCACTTGGTGCCATGGTCTGGTCTTGAGGGCTGTGGTGATGGGTTGGACTTGATGAGCTTTGAGGTCTCTTCCAACCTTGATGATACTGGGATACTGGGATACTTTGGTCCTCTTCAACTAAGAGATTTCTTAACCTATTTTTTTCAGGATGAGGGTAATGTTGTGTGGATTGTAGCTCCCAGTTATAGAAGTTTGTTCTCTTTCAAAGCAAATAAAGCAAACCATAAGGCACATTTCCCTCATAAGAAGATTAATGTGCAGGATGTGGTTTGCTTGTGGTGTCTTTCGTACTGGTTTGGTCTCGTTTCCTTACGCCGAGGTAGCCATCTGTGTGCTATTTGTGTTATTTGCTGTAATCTGATGTGCCATTTCTCTCCTCTTTTTTTTTTTTTTTTCTCCTTCCCTAAGATTATCGTTGGAGAAACTGCAGTGTTTTGTCTACAGTTAGCTACAAAGGATTTTGAAAACCAGGAGAAAACAATATTAACTGGAGACTGTTGTTATATAAATCCGCTGGTGCGAAGGACCATCAGATTCCTTGGTAGGAGCAAAATGAATGCTTTCATTTTCTGAATGGTGAGAGGGGGCAATTGTGTCTTCATTTTGGTCTGGGGGGGGAAAAAATATTCAGATAACCCGAGCGTTTTGTGTGTGTTCCTAACACTGGGGCAATGACTTCTGACTTGGGGAGCAAATGAAACTTCTTGGAAGTTCAGATTGAAAAAAAAACCAACCAAAACCGAGAAAAAAAAAAACAAACCCAAGAAAAAACTAACCACAGCAGCAGCATAAAAATAGAAAAGAAAAAAAAAAAGAAAGAGAAAAAAAAAGAAAAAAGAGAATAGAAAAAAATAGAAAAGAAAAAGTAAAAATAGAAAAAAATAGAAATGAAAAAATAGAAAAGAAAAAGAAAAAATAGAAAAAAAAGAGAAATGAAAAAATAGAAAAGAAAAAGTAAAAATAGAAAAAATAGAAAAGAAAAAATAGAAACGAAATAGAAAATATAGAAAAAATAGAAAAGGAAAAATTGAATAGAAAAAGTAAAAATAGAAAAAATAGAAAAGAAATAGAAAAAATAGAAAAAATAGAAAAGGAAAAATTGAATAGAAAAAGTAAAAATAGAAAAAATAGAAAAGAAATAGAAAAATAGAAAAAATAGTAAAGAAATAATAGAAAAGAAAAAGTAAAAATAGGAAAAAAAGAAAAAATAGAAAAAATAGAAAAGAAAAAATAGAAGAGAAAAAGAAAAAATAGAAAAGAAAAAGTAAAAATAGAAAAAAAATAAAAGAAAAAATAGAAAATAAAATACATAGAAAGAAAAAAAAAGCTAAAAAAAATTTAAAAATAGGGAAGAAAAATAGAGAAGAAAAAATAGAAAAAAATAGAAAAGAAAAAACAGGAAAAAAAAAAAAAAGAGAAAAAAAATGGGACCAAGGGGGTGGAAAAACAAGCAGCAGGTCTGGAATAGGGAGGGGGAAGTGAAGAAAGGAGATCTCTTTGTACCATACTTGTGTCTGGTAGTTTTCATTGGGCTGTACATGTAGTAGACAAAGTGGAAGATGCTGAAATATAAATGTATGTTTAAAACCAAGCCTGGTTTAGAAACCTCTCTTGACCTGGAGTGGAAAAGTGTGCAAAATCCATGCATCTGTAGCTCCACTGTTGGCTTTAGCACTCAGGAGATGTCATCCTTTCTGCTTAGCTCATTGAAAGGGACCATGAGGGTGGAAAAACAAGCAGCAGGTCTGGAATAGGGAGGGGGAAGTGATAAAAAGGAGATCTCCTTGTGCCACACCTGCATCTGGTAGTTTTCTTTGTGCCACACATGTAGTAGACAAAGCGGAAGATGGTGGAATGTAAATCTATGCTTAAAGTCAAGCCTGGTTTAGGAACTCGCTTGGCCTGGAATGGAAAACTGCAAAATCCATTCTCCACTGTTGGCTTTAGCAGGCAGGAGATGTCATCCTTTCTACTTAGCTCATTGCAAGTGTGCTTGGAGGGAGCAGTATCACTACTCAGAATGGCTGTTCTCAGCTGCTGCTTTTTAGTCTATGCAGGGGTGCCACGGCAGGGTTCAGCTCCCTTGTTTGCTTCTCAGCCACTGCTGCATCTAAGAGAAACAACTGGAGGAAGGAAGCCTTGGGGCAGCCAATCCTCCTGCCTGCCCCAGTGCCAGAGGTGGACAGGCAGGCATGTGCAGCTGTGCCCATGTCTGTGGTGCCTGCATGACAGCAGTGGCTACCTGCTCGCTGTGCCACTGTGCCTCTGGAAGACAGCACTGGCTGCCTGCTCGCTGTGCCACTGGAAGACAGCAGTGGCTACCTGCTTGCCGTGCCACTGGAAGACAGCAGTGGCTACCTGCTTGCCGTGCCACTGGAAGACAGCAGTGGCTACCTGCTTGCCGTGCCACTGGAAGACAGCAGTGGCTACCTGCTTGCCGTGCCACTGGAAGACAGCAGTGGCTACCTGCTTGCCGTGCCACTGGAAGACAGCAGTGGCTACCTGCTTGCCGTGCCACTGGAAGACAGCAGTGGCTACCTGCTTGCCGTGCCACTGGAAGACAGCAGTGGCTACCTGCTTGCCGTGCCACTGGAAGACAGCAGTGGCTACCTGCTTGCCGTGCCACTGGAAGACAGCAGTGGCTACCTGCTTGCCGTGCCACTGGAAGACAGCAGTGGCTACCTGCTTGCCGTGCCACTGGAAGACAGCAGTGGCTACCTGCTTGCCGTGCCACTGGAAGACAGCAGTGGCTACCTGCTTGCCGTGCCACTGGAAGACAGCAGTGGCTACCTGCTTGCCGTGCCACTGGAAGACAGCAGTGGCTACCTGCTTGCCGTGCCACTGGAAGACAGCAGTGGCTACCTGCTTGCCGTGCCACTGGAAGACAGCAGTGGCTACCTGCTTGCCGTGCCACTGGAAGACAGCAGTGGCTACCTGCTTGCCGTGCCACTGGAAGACAGCAGTGGCTACCTGCTTGCCGTGCCACTGGAAGACAGCAGTGGCTACCTGCTTGCCGTGCCACTGGAAGACAGCAGTGGCTACCTGCTTGCCGTGCCACTGGAAGACAGCAGTGGCTACCTGCTTGCCGTGCCACTGGAAGACAGCAGTGGCTACCTGCTTGCCGTGCCACTGGAAGACAGCAGTGGCTACCTGCTCACTGTGCCACTGTACCACTGAAAGTCGTTAAGAGGGGCTCCAGGGGAGGTGGGCAGTGAGGATGGGCTTCTCCTGCTCTGCTTGCTCAGCGTGGTGGAATCACTTCCTTTGCTCTCGGTGGGCACTCATTGGTCACTGAAGCAAAAACAACCAACAAACCCAGAGAGCCAAAGGCTGGGAGGCAGGGAAGGGCTGGAGAGTGACTTCTGTGCCCTTCTGCTGGGGGAGGCATCACTTCCCATTACTCTCACATGCAGCGATGTGACCGCATACGCTGGGGCAGTGCACACCTTTGGGACATGCCAAAAGGGCACTTCAGTGCAGCAGCTCGGCTGGGCACAGTGAGCTGCTCAGCAGCGTCCAGCAGCTCAGAGTGAATTAATGTCAGTGTGGCATTGCTGACCAACCAGCATCCTGGGCATCAGCCTCGGTCCTCTAGCTTTGCTGAGGGATAAAAAAAAGCCTGGCTTTTAGAAACACATCCTTCTGGGAGGTCAGATCTGCTGTGATGTGCATCCATTGGAGTTCTCATGGTGCACTGCTAAGATTGGAGCTGCCAGAACTCACCCTGTGCTCACAGTGAGCTGGAGTTGGGGAGAGGTAAGGCAACTGGCACAGTGAGCTGCTCAGCAGCGTCCAGCAGCTCAGAGTGAATTAATGTCAGTGTGGCAGTGCTGACCAGCCAGCATCCTGGGCATCAGCCTTGGTCCTCTAGCTTTGCTGAAGGGGAAAAAAAACCAAAAACTGGCTTTTGGAAACACATCCTTCTGGGAGGTCACATCTCCTCAGACTCTATCTGGAGTACTCTGTACAGTTCTGGAGCTCCCAACACAGGAAGGACATGGAAGTGTTGGAGAGTGTCTAGAGGAGGCCACCAAGGCAATCAGAGGACTGGAGCAGCTCTGCTGTGAGGACAGGCTGAGAGAGTTGGGGCTCTGCAGCCTGCAGAAGAGAAGGCTTCCAGGAGACCTTGGAGTAGCCTTCCAGGATCTGAAGTGGGCTACAGGAAGGCTGGGGAGGGACTACTGACAAGGTCTGGTAATGACAGTAGGAGGAGGATTGGGTTTGAAGTGTCAGTGGGGAGATTGAAAGTGGATGTTAGGAGGAAGTTGTTTGCAGTGAGGGTGATGAGACACTGGCACAGGTTGCCCAGGGAGGTGTTCAAGTGCGGGTTGGATGAGTCCCTGAGCGACCTGTCCTAGTGGGAGGTGTCCCTGCCTATGGCAGGGGGTTGGAACTAGATGATCCTTGAGGTCCCTTCCAACCTTACCATTCTATGGTTCTACGATTCTATAAAGGTAATGCAATTGGCCTGTGGAAGTGCAGGAAGAAAACTGTAGCTCAAGTCAAGTTTGAGCTTGCACCTGCTGTCGTTGCCTTCCAGTCAGGGGGCTGTGTTGGCTTTTCCCCTTGGAGCATATTTTCTACTCCCAGAAGGATATGAAAGGGAACTCAGAATAGCAGAATTAGGTTTCCTTTTAAGCAGGCTCCTAACTGCATTTCCATGTTAATGAATGAGCACATGTGCTTAATGCTTTGCTGATGTGTCTGACAAAAAAACCCACCTCTTCAGCATAAGTAACTCCTCAAAAAAACTGACAAACCCCAAACCCTATGTCTATAGCTCCCTGTGTTGGCATTGTGATTAATATGCCATACCTAGAGATGTACTCAGCAGCAGGCAGATGTAGACAATTTGTGCATTGAATTATTCAGCTTCTTTACAGCTGCAAGGGAAACAGAAAACGTTTGTTCAGAATGTGTTACTGCAATGTCAGGGCCTGAATTCCTTGGTTCTGCAGCAGGTTTCTGGGGTGAAGAATTTGCCTGTGTCACTTCTCTTTAGTGAAGGTAGGCACAAGTACAGGTAGCTCCCCCAAGCACCAGACATTCATGGCTGAATGGCCTAGCAAACCAGGGTACTTGTGCCAGAGGGGACTGTGCTCCTCTGAAAGATGGAGAGAGATCAGGTGTGTGGCTACGTGTGCTGGAAGGTGTCCAGAGAAGGGCCATGAGGCTGAGCAGAGGGCTGAAGCTGCTCTGCTGTGAGGACAGGCTGAAAGAGTTGGGGTTATTCAGTCTGCAGAAGAGAAGGCTCTGAGGAGACCTTCTTGTGGCCTTCCACTCTCTGAAGTGCGCTACAAGAAAGCTGTGGAGGGACTTTTTAGGGTGTCAGGTAGTGATAGGACTGGGAGGAATGGATCTAAACTAGAGGAGGGCAGGTTTAGATTAGGTTAGTCCTAATCTAAACCTAGATTAGATTAGTCCTTCACCTGGAGGGTTGTATGACACTGGCACAGGTTGCCCAGAGAATCCTCATCCCTGGATGTTTTCAAGACCAGGCTGGATGTGACTGTGGCCAACCTGATATAGTGTGAGGGGCCCCTGCCCATGGCAGGGGGGTTGGTACTGGATGAGGCCCCTTCCAGCCTTGACCATTCTGTGATACATTGCAGTGTTGCTGCTGTGATTGTGTAGGGAAGTGCCTGTTGGTGCCGTGATTGTGTAGGGAAGTGCCTGTTGCTGTTGTGATTGGTTAGGGAAGTGCCTGTTGCTGCTGTGATTGTGTAGGGAAGTGCCTGTTGCTGCCGTGATTGCGTAGGGAAGTGCCTGTTGCTGTTGTGATTGTGTAGGGAAGTGCCTGTTGGTGCCGTGATTGTGTAGGGGAGTGCCTGTTGGTGCTATGATTGTGCAGGAGAGTGTCTGTTGCGGCTGTGATTCTGTAGGGAAGTGCCTGTTGCTGCTGTAGTTGCATAGGGAAGTGCGGGTTGCTGCCGTGATTGGTTAGGGAAGTGCCTGTTGCTGTCGTGATTGCGTAGGGAAGTGCCTGTTGCTGCTGTGATTGTGTAGGGAAGTGCCTGTTGCTGTTGTGATTGTGTAGGGAAGTGCCTGTTGCTGCCGTGATTGCGTAGGGAAGTGCCTGTTGCTGCCGTGATTGCATAGGTAAGTGCCATCTCCAATGGGAACCAAGGTCTTCAGACTACAATGCATATCAGGGTTTTTCCTGTTCTTAAATGGGAGGAGCTGTTGTATTACTATGATAAATGCTGTAATATGTTGTCCTGGAGTGAAATTATCAGGAAATTTAACTCTTTTGTTTTCCCTTTTAGGAATTTATGCATTTGGACTGTTCGCTACGGATATATTTGTAAATGCTGGTCAAGTAGTAACAGGGAACCTTGCACCACATTTTCTTGCACTTTGTAAACCCAACTACACAGCACTTGGATGTAAGCAGTACACACAGTTCATCAGTAGTGTGCATGCCTGTACTGGAAACCCAGAACTTATCACAAAAGCCAGGAAGACTTTTCCATCCAAAGAAGCCGCGCTCAGCATGTATGCAGCTATGTATCTGGCTGTAAGTATCTCCTGCTCTTTGGTGGCACTGTGGCGGAGGGAGCAAATGGCTCACGCTGAGGGGAGGAGGAAGGGATGGGGAGAACATAAGGAAAATGTTGTCTGATTTTTTTTGTTATGTGTGTGAAAACCTTCTGTGACTTACGGCAGGGCCTTTGTGCACGCAGTTCGCTGGACTTAATTCTGGCGATTACAGAGGGAGACCTTAGAGCCTTGAAAGCTTAAGGTGGTGCTGGCAGAGGGTAAGTTATCCATAAATGAGAACCAGGTTATCAGTTTGCTTTTTCCTCCTTTCCAGAGAATGTGGGAGGAGGCTTTGTTGGGTGGTAAAGAATGAGGGCAGGGATTGCCTGTGACTAGTAGAGATTCTTTTCCGCATTTTAACCCAGTATAGATGAGCAGAACTGCACACAGCTGGATTCTGTAGTGGGATGGAACAGAAGAATGAGCATGTCTGGTAGCTGCAGGCTTCCCAAGATCAGTGCATGTGTTTAGGCACCAGGGTTTGTATTTATGGGCATCTTGGTGCTTTTGCAAAGTCAGTTTGGCTCTTGCTCTGCAATGAAGTGTGCTACAGGATAATACAGCTCTTGTTCCCCCTCTCCTCTCTATTACTAGGAGCAATAAGCAAGCAGGGCTGGGGATAGAAAGTGCTGTTGGCTGCCTGATCTCAGAGCTGTTCTAGAAGCCATTGAAAAGTAGATGAGCCTAATTGCACACAGCTGCATTACATAGTGGGATGGAACAGAAGAATGGGCATGTCTGGTAGCTGCAGGCTTCCCAAGAGCTGTGCATGTGTTCAGGCATCAGAGTTGGTATTTATAGGCATCTCAGTGCTTGTGCAAAGTCAGTTTGGCTCTTGCTCTACAATGGAGTGAGCTACAGGATAATACAGATCTTGTTCCCCCTCTCCTCCCTGATACAAGGAGCAATGAGCAAGCAGGGCTGGGATTGAAGGTGGTGTTGGCTGCTTGATCTCAGAGCTGTTCTAGAAGCCATTGAGAAGTAGATGAGCAGAATTGCACACAGATGGATTCTGTAGTGGGATGGAACAGAAGAATGTACATGTTTGATAGCTGCAGGCTTCCCAAGGTCTGTGCATGTGTTCACACACCAGAGTTGGTATTTGTAGGCATCTCAGTGCCTGTGCAAGGTCAGTTTGGCTCTTGTTCTGCAATGAAGTGGGCTACAGGATAATACAGCTCTTGTTCCCCCTCTCCTCTCTGATACGAGGAGCAATGAGCAAGCAGGGCTGGGGATCGAAAGTGGTGTTGGCTGCCTGATCTCAGAGCTGTTCTAGAAGCTGTTGAGAAGTACAAGGAGGCAGGCAGGAAGCAGAGTGACTAACGAATCTCACTCAAGCAACTTGGTACAGTAGTGGCTTGGTTTATAGAGCACATTGTGCTACTCGTCAGCAGAAGCACATCTTGTTCTTTGTAAAACTGTCCCCAGTACATGCCTGTGGCAGCCACTTGCCTGGTCTGTGCAGGTAATCACACTCCTTTGTGTAGCCCTGGGCTGCCCTCTCAGTGCCAGTGTGAAACTAGGCAATATGTGGGTATCTCTGTGGTCACTGCAGCATGCATCCCTTAGATCCCTTCAGTATTTCAGCAGTGGCTTGGCTGTAGAGGTGTGTGCTTCTGCACACCTACACATGTGGGCTGCTTTCCAGCATGTATTTAGTGAGCTGACTTCATTCCTGGTTGATGAAGAGAGTCATGCTTGACCACATGGCAAAGATCTCAATCCCCTGCCACGGGCAGCCTACCAACTCCCAAGCACAGCTCCAGGCTGGGTGGGGAATGGCTGAGAGCAACCCTGAGGAAAAGGCCCTGAGGGTCTGGGGTGCTGAAAAGCTGAAGATGAGGCTGCAGTGTGAGTGCAGCCCAGACAGCAACTGTGTGCTGGGCTGCAGCAAGAGCAGTGTGGGCAGCAGGGCAAGGGAGGGGATTGTGCCCCTTGGCTCTGCTCTCCTCAGACTCCAGCTGCAGTCCTGTGTGCAGTTCTGGAGCCCCCAGCACAGGAAGGACATGGAAGTGTTGGAGTGGGTCCAGAGGAGGCCACCAAGATGCTGAGAGGGCTGCAGCAGCTCTGCTGTGAGGACAGGCTGAGAGAGTTGGGGCTCTGCAGCCTGGAGAAGAGAAGGCTTCCAGGAGACCTTAGAGTGGCCTTGCAGGATCTGAAGGGGGCTGCAGGAAGGCTGTGGAGGGACTATTGACAAGGTCTGGGAATGCCAGGACAAGGGGAATGGGTTTGAAGTGTCAGAGGGGAGATTGAAAGTGGATGTTAGGAGGAAGTTGTTTGCAGTGAGAGCGGTGAGACACTGGCCCAGGTTGCCCAGGGAGGTTGTGGAGCACAGAATCACCCAAGGTGATCAGAGATCACGTTGGGTGATTCTGTGCTCCACAACCTCCCTAGAGGTGTTCAAGACCAGGTTGGAGGAGGCCTTGAGTGACCTGTACTAGTGGGAGGTGTCCCTGCCTATGGCAGGGGGTTGGAACTAGATGATCCTTGAGGTCCCTTCCAACTTTACCATTCTATGATTCCACACTTTTGAATATGTTTGGAGACCCAATTGCTTGAAATCTGCAGCACTGGTAGTAATGTTTTCCACAAGTTCCTTTCTAAGTGGTGTCTGCTTAAGGGATGTGGATCAGCAGTGAGTGCAGGCCAAGTGTTGTC
Organism: Eubucco bourcierii; assembly: GCA_013396675.1. Classification (NCBI taxonomy): domain Eukaryota; kingdom Metazoa; phylum Chordata; class Aves; order Piciformes; family Ramphastidae; genus Eubucco; species Eubucco bourcierii. The sequence continues at coordinate 13,907 of VWZE01019669.1, forward strand.
TGCAAATCAGAGATGAGCAATATAATTCTCCCCTTAACTCAAAACTCAAGGCAAGTGTAGGACTCCTAATAATATTGTCTTTATTTGGAGAGATCTGTAAGGCTGTGCTTCACTGAAACACACCTCTAAATTTGGCACAAGCTATTTTAGAAAACATTTCAGCATTCTTCATTTTAATTGCTCCTATTTTTCCCATCCATCTGGAAAGCTGGATTTCCACTGTTGCCATGAGTCATAGTAACTACAGGAAACCAACTGTTCAGCTCCTGCAGAGCAGGGAGGGAAATAGTATTAATACATTTTAAAAGCATCAAAATAGACACCAGACAAGTCAAATGCTTAGTGTCAATGGCTTTTGACATGAGAGCTTCATGCAAACCCTGTGTTGTCTGTGGTCAGTAGGCACTGAGCAGCTACAATGAGAATTGCTGTGAGCTGTTTCATGACTGTGATCTTCCTTCCACTAAGTGCAGAAGTTAATATCTCTTCTCTCAGTACTTTATCACTGCATGATGCATGGCACTCATTTAACTGAAGCACTGTAAACTGCCCTCAGGATTTCTAAAGTTTAAAAGGCTGCCTGATAAAGTGAGTTGCTATGATGTACCAGCTGAGTTAGAGCCTGAAAATGTAGGTCCTTGATTAATATTGAGGCTATTTTTAATTTATTTTGTATAAATTTATTGTTTGTTACATGCTAAAAATACTGTTTATTAGACGCAAGGGAAAGAAATGCAATGATCCAATATCTAGAACCATAGAATGGGAAGGTTGGAAGGGACCTCGAGGATCATCCAGTTCCAACCCCCTGCCATAGGCAGAGACACCTCCCACTAGTACAGGTCACTCAAGGCCTCCTCCAACCTGGCCTTGAACACCTCCAGGGAGCTTGGGGAGCACAGAAGCACCCAATTTGATCAAAGATCTCATTGGGTGATTCTGTGCTCCACAACCTCCCTGGGCAACCTGGGCCAGTGTCTCACCACCCTCACTGCAAACAACTTCCTCCTAACATCCACTTTCACTCTCCCCTCTGACACTTCAAACCCATTGCCCTTTTCCTGGCATTCCCAGACCTTGTCAATAGTCCCTCCACAGCCTTCCTGGAGCCCCCTTCAGATCCTGCAAGGCCACTCCAAGGTCTCCTGGATGCCTTCTCTTCTCCAGGCTACAGAGCCCCAACTCTCTCAGCCTGTCCTCACAGCACAGCTGCTGCAGCCATCTCAGCATCTTGGTGGCCTCCTCTGGACCCACTCCAACACTTCCATGTCCTTCTTGTGCTGGGGGCTCCACAACTGCACACAGGACTGCAGCTGGGGTCTGAGGAGAGCAGAGCAAAGGGGCACAATCCCCTCCCTTGCCCTGCTGCCCACACTGCTCTTGCTGCAGCCCAGCACACAGTTGCTGTCTGGGCTGCACTCACACTGCAGCCTCATCTGGAGCTTTTCATCCCCCCACACCCCCAGGGCCTGTTCCTCAGGGCTGCTCTCCAGCCCAAATCCAACCATTTGAGGGTGGTGTCCTTACACTGTGATTATGTTTATTGGGGTAGTTGGCCCTAAATGACATTCTCATCACTGTTCACTGGGCTAGAAGTTTTAAAGTGTAGCTTAGTCTTTTTGTAAGCTGTGGCACAACAGTTACTGCTTTCAGATGTGCTTTGGCTTTGTAGTGAGAGAGGAGCAGGTTTAATGTCTTCATAATGTCTTCACCTGTACTATCATTGAGTCATAGAATGGTAAGGTTGGAAGGGAGCTCAAGGATCATCCAGTTCCAACCCCCTGCCATAGGCAGGGACACCTCCCACTAGTACAGCTCACTCAAGGCCTCCTCCAACCTGACCTTGAACACCTCCAGGGAGGTTGGGGAGCACAGAATCACCCAATGTGATCTTTGATCACATTGGGTGATTCTGTGCTCCCCCACTTCCCTGGGCAACCTGTGCCAGTGTCTCACCACCCTCACTGCAAACAGCTTCCTCCTAACATCTAGTGGGAGGTGTCTCTATCTATGGCAAGGGGGTTGGAACTAGATGATCTTTGAGGTCCCTTTCAACCTTACCATTCTATGATTCTATAATTGACAAGCCCTAGGAGAAGAGACTGAGGGAGTTCTTGAGAGCATGGACATAAAAGAACTCCTTATGTTGCTCAGCTAGGATTTCATGAGCGTATAACCTCTGAGGAAAAAAAATGTGCTTTCTTTTTGATTAACAGAAGTATGGGGGTTTGGTGGGATTGTTGCAGCATCTTCCCTGGACCTTTCAGCCCTCTGTGCACCTAACAAGAGCAGCTTAAAAGATATAGACTGCTAAGAGGCTGAGCCAGAGCAGCATCAGCCATGTGTGATCAACACACTGAGATGCACAGCCTATGTTTTAGGTAGCAATTCCCCTGTCTTCTTGCTTGGCCTCAGCACCTAACACCTGTGCATATTGTCTTGTTAACAATAGCTTCTTTTCTTCAGCTAACTTCTTCAATCTTCCTTTCTCTCCCCCCCACAACCCTCCCCACTTCTGAGAGTGGGTGGCTGCTATGGCAACTCTGAATTTTCCTCCTGCTGAGTGTACAGTCCTTTTCAAACCATCTATTGCTAATATTCAGAGCTCTCTGTGGGGCTGACTGCCTCATGTTAGCTCTCAGTAGCTATCAAGAGAAACTTAGCAGTGCAAATGTTGAGTAGAAGCTCTCTGGTTAGGAGTTTTCTTGCTCCCACTTTTGCTGGGGCATTACCTGTCATCTACCCAAACCTGTTGTCTTCCCAATTACCTGTCACAATACAGTTACACAGTCACATACTGTGATACAGTCCCAAGCACAGCTTCAGGCTGGGTGGGGAATGGCTGAGAGCAGCCCTGAGGAACAGGCCCTGGGGGTGTGGGGGGATGAAAAGCTCAAGATGAGGCTGCAGTATGAGTGCAGCCCAGACAGCAACTGTGTGCTGGGCTGCAGCAAGAGCAGTGTGGGCAGCAAGGCAAGGGAGGGGATTGTGCCCCTTGGCTCTGCTCTCCTCAGACCCCAGCTGCAGTCCTGTGTGCAGTTGTGGAGCCCCCAGCACAGGAAGGACATGGAAGTGTTGGAGTGGGTCCAGAGGAGGCCACCAAGATGCTGAGAGGGCTGCAGCAGCTCTGCTGTGAGGACAGGCTGAGAGGGTTGGGGCTCTGCAACCTGGAGAGGAGAAGGCTTCCAGGAGACCTTGGAGTGGCCTTTCAGGATCTGAAGAGGGCTACAGGAAGGCTGTGGAGGGACTATTGACAAGGTCTGGGAATGCCAGGACAAGAGGAATGGGTTTGAAGTGTCAGAGGGGAGATTGAAAGTGGATGTTAGGAGGAAGTTGTTTGCAGTGAGGGTGGTGAGACACTGGCACAGGTTGCCCAGGGAGGTTGTGGAGCACAGAATCACCCAATGTGATCTTTGATCACATTGGGTGATTCTGTGCTCCCCAACAACCCTGGAGGTGTTCAAGGCCAGGCTGGACAAGGCCTTGAGTGAGCTGTACTAGTGGGAGGTGTCCCTGCCTATGGCACGGGGTTGGAACTGGCTGATCCTTGAGGCCCCTTCCAAACTTACCATTCTGTGGTTCTATGATTCAGGCTTTTAGGTTCATTTTTATCCCAGCATACCAAAGCCTTCCAAATTAACTACTGCCCATCTATACCAAGGTGTGTGCTCAACCTACCTTACACATTTTCCTTGGTTTTTAGCTGGAATGAAGAAAATTGACTGCAATTGCTTCAATTTCTTATCAGCACTGCAATTCCTCCTTTTTCAGCTGGAGCTTTGCCTGCTCACAGAGCTACTAAGGCAAACACTGCAAGTCTATGAAATAAAATGCAATGCTCTGAGCCACATTTTGTAGTAGATACTAACCCAGACTGCACAATTGGAGGTATAGTTTGAGTTTAAGAAATAAAATGCAATGCTCTGAGCCACATTTTATAGTAGAAGCTGACCCAGACTGGACAACTGGAGGTATGGTTTGAGTATATGGATTAAAATGCAATGCTCTGAGCCACACTTTGTAGTAGAAACTGACTCAGACTGGACAACTGGAGGTATAGTTTGAGTTTAAGAAATAAAATGCACTCCTCTGAGCCACACTTTGTAGTAGAAACTGACCCAGACTGGACAACTGGAGGTATAGTTTGAGTTTATGAAATAAAATGTACTCCTCTGAGCCACACTTTGTAGTAGAAGCTGACCCAAACTGGACAACTGGAGGTATAGTTTGAGTTTATGAATTAAAATGTACTCCTCTGAGCCACACTTTGTAGTAGAAGCTGACCCAAACTGGACAACTGGAGGTATAGTTTGAGTTTATGAAATAAAATGTACTCCTCTGAGCCACACTTTGTAGTAGAAGCTGACCCAAACTGGACAACTGGAGGTATAGTTTGAGTTTATGAATTAAAATGTACTCCTCTGAGCCACACTTTGTAGTAGAAGCTGACCCAAACTGGACAACTGGAGGTATAGTTTGAGTTTATGAAATAAAATGTACTCCTCTGAGCCACACTTTGTAGTAGAAGCTGACCCAAACTGGACAACTGGAGGTATAGTTTGAGTTTATGAATTAAAATGTACTCCTCTGAGCCACACTTTGTAGTAGAAGCTGACCCAAACTGGACAACTGGAGGTATAGTTTGAGTTTATGAATTAAATGCAATGCTCTGAGCCACATTTTGTAGTAGAATCTGACCCAGACTGGACAATTTGAGGTATAGTTTGAGTTTAAGAAATAAAATGCAATGCTCTGAGCCACATTTTCTATTAGAAGCTGACCCAGACTGGACAACTGGAGCTACAGTTTGAGTTTATGAATTAAATGCAATGCTCTGAGCCTCATCTTGTAGTAGTAGCTGACCCAGACTGGACAATTGGAAGTATATTTTTGAGGCAGCCAAATATGCACATACCTGAGCTTCTTCCATAACTAAGAGACAGAAATGAGAAATTCTGAGTGTTGGTTTTGGTTTTGGTTTTTGTTGTTGTTGTTCAGAAGGATTTTGAAGATTCAATCAAACCATTTCCATGGATTTTGATAGGGGGCTTGTGACTGACCCACTTGCCCTTTGGTGTTGCAGGCCCAGGGGACTGATTAATGCTGGTTGTAGTTTAAGGCAAGTTTTTAGTCATTATATTAAAATTCCTCCTTT
>VWZE01019670.1:13808-27433 GCA_013396675.1 Eubucco bourcierii
GGATGAGGCCTTGAGTAACCTGTACTAGTGGGAGGTGTCCCTTCCTATGGCAGGGGGTTGGAACTAGATGATCCTTGAGGTCCCTTCCAACCTTACCATTCTATGATTCTATGATTCTATGACAATCCCAAATTATCAAAATTAACATTTTCAAGACTAATCACTGTAAACTGCAATAAATACATTCACAGAACTGCTTATAATAATTTGCAAGGTACTCAAACTGCAAATACAATGATTTAAATAAATTTAGAAAACAGCTAAGATCACATTTAGTTTAATAACCTCATAAATGTAAAAAAAAGTAATTCACAGGGGTACAAGGTTAACTATCCCACAGTCTTAAAGTCTAAGTTTTATTACTTGGTATGGCATTTTTTTCCCTGCATGTCATCATTTGTGATGCAAGAGCAGACTGTGCACAAGCTTAGTGAATAAATATCAGATCACCTTTATTTTATCTATTAAGTTATTAATTTATTAATCAATTATTTATTTATTTTTATATTATCTATTTATTTTACTAACTGCTGTTCACTACAACACCCTAGGGAAAAATTTGTATAAAATGTTGAACTTGACAGTGTAGTGGAAGGGGTAATTAATGACTGTGAGATTATATTTGAAAAATATTAATTGAATTTATTAATATTAAGCATTCCAAACTTGTGGCACCCCGATCATCAAAATAATAATAGTAACAGGTTCTTGCATCATTATAGAAACTATATACAGGTTATAATAGGGTCTAAAAATAACTATTAAATATATATATTAATTGAACTCGACTAAACTGGAAGAGAAAGCTTTGTGGTCAGTGTACCGCTTGCAGTCAATACACCGCTTCTTCACTAGATGGACGCAAGGAGCAACTTTCTGCTTATGGCAGAAGGCAATTAACGATTATTAGAGGCTTTTGGTATTTACTCACAAAAAAGTATTATCTTGACAATACTCAAAGCTCGTGGTGGAGTTGCTATCAGTAGCTGTTAAGAGGTTTTATAGTTTCCCCAGGCTTCTGGGTGCTGGAGAAAGGAGACAGATGATCTCTGACCGGCTCCTGGATTTCTGGACGACTTGTGTTATCTCCAAGGCTTCTATCTGGGCAGAAGGTTTTCAGGTGCTGGCAGTTGTCTTGCGTTGTGCGGTCTGGGCACGGTGTCACACCGGCTAAGCAGGCTGAACACGTGACAGGTATCAGAGCCTCAGCTCTGGGTCAAGGAGGCAGCAGGTATGGATGCAATAGCAGACACACCTTGTAATGGCAAAGCGCACGCACTGCTCCCTNCTACCCAAAACAGAAGGAGGGAGAGCAGAAAAATGTGCCTGGGCAAGCCAGGACATGTACAAGCCTAATTTGGCCTGCTTAGGCCTACCACGACAGGCAGAACATAATTTCATATGTCTGCCATGTTTAAACTCCACCTTAAACATTTTGCTGTTGAGGCACTGGACGTGGACTGGCAACATACACTGGCAGCTCAAAATGCAAACCATGTTCTGGGTTGCATCAGAAGATGGCTGGCCAGCAGACGAAATGTGGCAATTCTGCCCCTCTGCTCTGCTCTTATGAGGTCCAGCCTGGAGTGCTCTGTCTTGCTCTGGAACCCAGACACAAGGACATGGACCTGTTGGACAGGGTCCATAGGAGGGCCATGGAGATTATCAGATGAATGGAGAATATCTCCTGTGAGGACATGGTCAGGAAGTTGGGTTTGTTCAGCCTGAAAAAGAGAAGGCACTGGGGACTTTATAGTTGCCATCCAATATCTGAAGAGGGCCTACATGAAAGATGGAGATATGCTTTTTATAGGGGGTTGTGGTGACAGAACAAGGGGCAATGTTTTTAAACTAGAAAAGGGCAGATCTAGGTTAGACTTTAGGAAGAAGCTCTTTACTATGCAGGTGGTGAGACACTGGAATAGGTTGCCTGGAAGTTGTAGATGCCTCATTCTGGAAACTGTTTATGAGTAGGCTAATCAAAGCTTTGAACAGCCTGGTCTAGTAGGACATACCCCTGCTCACAGTAGGGAAGTTGTAGCTAGATGATCTTCAAGATTCCTTCTAACTCAACTCAACTCTAACATGTAATCAGTTTCCAAGTTGTGTGTTGGTTTAATGTCTCCCTTTTTCTTTTTGATAATTTATTTGTTTGTGTTTTTTTAAGAATGCAAGAACTTGCATAGTTTGCATCTCCTGTATTTTAAATGTCTCTTAAGAGAGTTGTTTGGTTGGTGTTTTTTTTCAGTTGTTTTGGGTTTTTTGGGTTTTTTTCCTTTGTGAAAGCCAGAGTTTTCCAACACCCATTTGTTTCTTCTGGCTCAAATTCTTCTGTTATGTGAAGTGAATGTTAATCCTTTTTACCTTAAACAATAACTTCCAAAATTAACATTCAGTTTATTCTCAGTCTTCAGTTTCATATAAGATGACAGATTAGAGTGTCATGCCTTTTGTTTCTTCAGTTATTTTTTATGTGTGCTATTTGGGACTTCTTAAGATAAGTCCAAATGTTAGCAAGATCTAGTAAGAAGATTTTTGACATTTGTAGCAATAAGAAAGTTATTTCACTCAACCCATCATCCAGATTACTCAAGTTAGTGAACACCTGCTTCTCTATGTGTTATAAATACCCAGTTTAAACCACAGGAAAAAATGCTTAGCCCTCAGTTCTCTTTGACTTCACACTGACATGCTTAGCACTGGTAATGCTAAGCTCCTATAACATATTTGTAAGGCTGTCTACAACGTAGATTTTATATTGTATGTGGAACTCACCATTGTTTAAACACAGCTTATTAAATGAAATGGTATGAAAGTTGATTTTGTCCATCTAGGTAGAGAAGACTCTTTTATATTCTCTTAAATAATGTTAATGTACAATTAATAGATTAGATTAATTAGTAATTAATTATTAACAACTAATAGTTAGATACACACTGATAGTCTAATGACATAATTTAATGGATTACCTTTATTTTTTCCATTGTAAGAGCAATAAAACCTTGATATGGAAAAAATCTCAGCATAGTAACCATCAACTGTTTGGTTTACTTTCCATATTTTTTGTTAATTTTCAAATTTATTACAGTTTTCTTTGCTTTCACACAGGAGTCTGTTATATGCCTTTTCCCAAATTTTCATCATTTTCTAGTTCTGCTTAGTTGTACCAGATCATTCAGTCTGATGCATTTGTAATTCAATTGGGTTTGACTCAATAGAGCAATTGAATAGCCCATATGAGTCACAGGAAGGATTATTTAATCTTAATGCATTTTGGATATATAAATTTATATCTCATTTCAGGCAAGATGTTGAGGAATCAGTGTTCAAGGTAGAGCAAGGAAAGACTGTAGTATATTTTACACAAGTACTGTACTACTCTCATCCAAATGAAGTATATTTTAACATCACTATTTAAGTATCAGTAATAGCATATTTGAGTTACAGGGACATAAATAAGAGGTCGAAGATGTCTGATTGTTGTAACTTTTCCAGTATACTTTTTTTTTTTTGAGCTATAATTATCTTTCTGAGATTAATTGTTTTTATTTTTGTGTTATATCATCTTTGACCACTTCCCAATAATAATTCTTAAAGTATCATAGAATCATAGGATGTTAGGGGTTAGAAGGGACCTTGTGCTGGTTTGAGGCTAATTGGAATATTTTAATGGAGAAAATTATATTATAGGCTATGAAAGGAAAACAATGGTAATGTTTACTTCACTCATAGATTTACTGACATGTATAAGAATAAGAAGACAAACACAGATAAGACAGTCAGTCTCTCCGTCTTTCTCTGGGAGCCAATGGGTCCTCTCCTCTCTGCTGAGTAACCTTACTAACCAGTTTCATTCTAAGCCCCCTGGCCAATCCTCCAAACTCATCTTGTGCATAAACCAAACCCTGGGGTAAAGTAGAGGGGTGGGGAGAAGGTGGAAGGGTGGTTGGGAGCCACTCCTGGGGACTCTGATTTCTGGGAGGGGAGTTGTGTTTCTGTGTTACCTTTAACTTGTATATTTCTGTAAATATTGATGTATATTGTGTATATATTGGCTTGTACATTGTACTAAGTTATAAATCTAGCTTCATTCCTTAACTTCTATCTGGCTAAGTCTAGTCTGGGTGATTTTACAAAGTATGGGGGGGCAGGTAACTCCCAAACCATCACAGACCTCCAGAGATCATTGGGTCCAGCCCTCCTGACAAAGTAGGATCACCTAGGGCAAGCTACACAGCAATATGACCAGGCTGGCTTTGAGAGAGGAGACTCTACAACTTATGTTTATGTCCAGCTTCTCATCCATCAGCACCCTCAAGTACCTATTTGCATGGTTACTTTCTGTCATCTCATTCTCTAGTCTGTACTAATAGTGAATATTTTTCCAGCCCAGATGCAGGACCTTACACTTCCTCTTGTTGAATCTCATGAGGTTCACCTGGATCCATCTCTTTGGCTTGTCCATGATGATATCCCATCCCTCTGACACATTGACAGCACCACTCAACTTGGTGTCATATGCAGACTTGCTGATGGTGTACTCAATCGCAGTGTCTCTATCACTCATAAAACACTAACAGTACAGGTTGCAGTACAGATGCCTGTGGGACATCACTTCTCACTACTCTCCATTTGGACTTCAAGACACTGAACACTGCCCTCTGGATTCAGCCAATTACTTATCCACTGCACAGTTCAACCATCAGATTTGTATCTCTTCAACTTAGAGAGTAGGGTATTGTGGGGGAATATTGCAAAAGCCCAGGTAAATCACATCCATACATAGTCCCTCGTTCCACTTATGTAGTCACTTTATCATAGAAAGCCACTACATTGGTCAGGCAGGATTTGTGCCCATTAAAGCCACACTGGCTATCTTGAATTGTCTCTCTGTCCTCCATGTGTCATAGCATGGCATCTGGGGGGATCTGTTCCATGATCTTCACAGGCACATAGGTGAGGTTGACATCTTGGTAATTCCCAATTTCCTCCTTTCTGTTCATTTTTAAAATGCATGTAATGCTTCCTTCCAGTCATCAGGGACTGCCATGACTTTTTAAGTATCGTGGAGAGTGGTATGGTAACTATATCAGCTAATTCCCTCAGAACTCTGGGATACATCTCATCAGGTTCAGTGGACTTGTATATCTTCAGGTTCCTCAGATGATCACACACCTTTCTGCACTTACAGTGGGATGGCCTTTGTCTCCCTGTTCAACATCTTGTGGGCCATTAACATAAGGGTCATGAGGAGAGGGGTATCCAGTGAAGAGTGAGACAAAATTGTTGTTGAGAATTTCAACCTTCTCCTTGTCTGTTGTTACTAGTTCAACATTATATCTCATTGTTGCTGATACAGGCCAGTATGCCGTTGGCTCACCTGGCCACCTGGGCACGCTGCTGGCTCATGTTCAGCCTACTATCTACCAGCACCCCCAGGTCCCTTTCTGCCTGGTCGCTCCCCAGCCACTCTGTCCCCAGCCTGTAGCACTGCTTGGGGTTGTTGTGGCCAAATTGTAGAACCCTGCACTTATCTTTTTAAAATCTCATCCCATTGGCCTCTCCCCACGCATTCAGCCTGTTAAGGACTACATGCACAGCAGGAATTCCCCACATTCACCCCAATCATAAAAGGAGATCAGGTTGGTCAGGCAGGACCAGTCCCTCCTAAACCCATGCTGGCTGGGCCTGATCCCTTGTCCATCCTGTAGATGCTTTGTAATGGCACTCAAGACCTGTTCTATAACCTTGCCTGATACTGAGATGAGGCTGACAGGTCTGTAATTTCCTGGTTCCTCCTTCTAGCCCTTCTTGTGGATGAGCATCACTTTGGCCAGCTCCAGTCTTCAAGGACTTCTCCAGCGAGCCAGGACTGTTGATAAATGGTGCAGAACAACTTGGCCAGCTCATCTGCCAGCAACCTCAGCACCCTAGGGTGGATCCCATCTTGTCCCATGGACTTTTGAGGATCCAAGTGGCTCAGCAGGTCCCTTACTGCTTCCTCCTGGATTACAGGGGGAGTATGCTGGTCCCTGGCTCCAACTGCCAGTTCAGGAGGCCAGCTTTCCTGAAGACAATCTGACCCACTAGTTAAGATTGAGGAAAAGAGGGTGTTAAGTACCTCTGCCATTTCCTCATCTTTTGTTACTATATTTCCCTCTGCATCTAATAAGGAATGGAGGTTGTCCTTGCACCTTCTTTTGCCATTAATATAATTTTAGAAGCATTTTTTATTCTCTTTTACAACAGTGGCTAGTCTGTGTTCTAAACGGGATTTTGCCTCTCTCATTTTATTCCTACAATACCTAGTAACATTCTTAAACTCTTCCTGGGACATCTCCCTTTTTTTTTCAAAAGGTGATACACCCTGGTTTTTTGCCTTAATTCCTTTTGAAGCTCCTTGCCCATCCAGTTCAGCTGTCTCTCTCATTGGCTCATCCTCCAGCACATTGGGACAGTCTGTTCCTGAGCCTTCAAGAGCTCTTTCTTGAAGTAGGTCCAGCCTTCCTGGAGCCCTGTGTTTTTAAGGGCTGTTTCCCAAGGAAATTTCTGAGTTAGTTCCTTAAATAAGCTGAAGTCTGCCCTTCAGAAGTCCAGTGTGAAGCTTTTGTTGATACCATTCCTGGTTTCACCTTATATTAAAAACTCTATAATTTCATGGTCACTGGACCCCAGGTAGCCTCTGACCACTACATCTCCCACCAGCCCTTCTCTGTTTGTGAACAGCATGTCAAGCAGGGCTGCACTGCTGGTAGGCTCGTGTAACAGCTGAGGCAAGAAGCTATCCTCCATAGAGTCTAGGAACATTGTAGACTGCCTCTTCTCTGCAGTGTTAAAGTCCCAGCAGATGTCTGACAGGTTAAGGTCACCCACAAGTGCAAGGGCAAGCATTGAGGCAGCCTCCAGCTACTTAAAGACTAATAAATCAGCCTCTTCTTCCTGGTTGAGTGATCTATAACAGACTCCAACCAGGATGTCAGCCTTCTTGGCCTTCCCCCTCATTCTTTACCCACAGGAACTCATCTCATGATGTCCAGAGCCTCTCTAATATGTTGGGCTACTCCTCAACCCCTTCTCCCTCTCCTGTCTCTCCTGAAGACTCTGTAGCCATTGATTACAGCATTCCAGTTGTGTGAATCATCTCACCATGTTTCTGTAATGGTGACGACATCATAGTTTTCCTCTTGTACCAAGGCTTCCAGTTCCTCTTGTTTGTTACCCATACTGTGTTCATTAGTGTGCAGACACTTCAGCTGGTCTGCTGGTTTTGACCCTATCTCTGGCTTACCACTCAAAGCCTCTTTCAGTTCGTCTCTTGTACCACTGTGTTTAAACCCCCTCCCCCTTCCAGTCCAGTTTAAAGCCCAGACTAGACTCAGCCAGAAGAAAGTTAAGGAATGAAACTTTATATTCACATCTAAGCACAATATACAAGCAGATATTTACAATATATTACAATTATTTACAACTGTAGGCAGTTATATACAAATTAAAAATAATACAGAAACACAATATCCCTCCCATCAGCCAGAGCACCCAGGAGGGGCTCCTGACTGGCCTTCCACTTTCTTTCCACTCCCCCCTCATATCCCAGAGCCTGCCTTACATGCAAGGTGAGTTGGAAGAATTGCCAAAGGAGGGTAGAAGCAAAATTATTAGTTTAGTTATGCAGATTCCAGGCAGAGGCAGTTAATAAAGCAGAGAGAGACACAGACTGTCGTATCTGTGTTTGTGTCCTTGTTTTTATACCTCTCAGCAAACCTATGAGTTGATTAGACATCACAATTGTTTTCTTTTCACAACGCGAGTTTCAACAAAACCAAATGCCAGGTCCTGCACCTGGGGCACAACAACTCCAAGCAATGCTATAGGTTTGAGGAAGTGTGGCTGGAAAGCTGTCTAACTGAAAAGGACCTGGGCATTGTAATTGACAAACAACTGAATATGAGCAAGCAGTGCACCCAGGTGGCAAAAAAAACCAATGGCATCCTAGTTTGTATAGAAGTGCTGTGTCCAGCAGTAGGAGGTGATTGCCCCCTTGTACTTTGCTCTGGTGAGGCCACACGTTCAGTATTATGTCTAGTTTTGGGTACCTCATTGTAAGAGGCATGTAGAGATGCTGGAGTGAGTAAGAGCAGAGGAGGGCAACAAAGCCGGTGAAGGACCTGGAGAAGAAGTCTTATGAGGAGCAACTGAAGGAGAGGGGGCTGTTTAGTTTGAAAAAGAGGAGGCTGAGTGGAGACCTCATCACTGTCTACAGCTACCTGAAAGGACATTGCGGTGAGGGTGCTGCTGGTCTCTTTGGACAGGTAAATAGCAATAGAACAAGAGAGAATGGGTTCAAACTGCAATTGGGTAGGTTTAGGCCAGATATTAGGAAATGTTTGTTGTTTTTTCTTTTGGTTTTTTTGTCTGTTTGTTTGTTTTTGTTTTTGTTTATGTTTTTTTTACAGAAAGAGTGGTCAGGCATTGGAATGGATATGGAGCACCTATTTGAGTAGAAGACTATCTGAGTGCAGTCATCTAGCCAATTCTTTGCCCAGGAAGTGATCTATCCCTAAAGTCAATGTTTTTCCAATTTAATGATCAGGATGTCATAGAATCATAGAATGGTAAGGTTGGATGGGACCTCAAGGATCATCTGGTTCCAAGCCCCTGCCATAGGCAGGGACACCTACCACTAGTATAGGTCACTCAAGATCTCATCCAACCTGGCCTTGAACATCTTCAGGGAGGAAGCATCCACAACCTGTTCCAGTGTCTCACCACCCTCGCTGGAAAGAACTTCCTCATAATATCCAGTCTAAATCTCCCCTCTGCCAGTTTAAACCCATTGCCCCTTGTACTGTCATTGCAAGATAATGTAAATAGTCCCTCCCCAGCCTTCCTGTAGGCCCTTTTCAGATACTGGAAGGCTACTATAAGGTCCCCTTGAAGCCTTCTCTTCTCCAAGCTGAAGAGCCCAAACTCTCTCAGCCAGTCCTCATAGCAGAGCGGCTGCAGCCCTCTGATCATCCTCATGGCCCTCCTCTGGACTCGCTCCAACACTTCCATGTCCTTCCTTCCTTTTCCTTGTCCTATTAGGTCTGTCAGTNACCTTACACTTGGCCTTGTTGAATTTCATGAGGTTGGCCTGGGCCCACCTCTCCAGCCTGTCCAGGTCCCTCTGGATGGCATCCCTGCCCTCTACCAAGTGAACTGTTCCACATAGGTTAGTGTCACCTGCAAACTTGCTGGTAAGTCTTTAGTAAAGTGATAGTCTGACATATTTGTAATTAACTTAATTTGTTTTAAGGTGTCTTTGGACAATATGAAAATGGAAATACTTCAAGGTAAAACGGAAGATTAACTGGATAACTATAGTACCTGCAGTATCCAGGTTCCCTGCCCTACAAGAAGTTCAACGATATCACTATAATCTGTTGTGATGGTTTGGGAGTTACCCACCCCACACACACTATGAAATCACCCAAACTAGACTCAGACAGATGGAAGTTAAGGAATTAAGCTATATTTACAGCTTAGCACAATTTACAAGCATATATACACATACAATATACACAAGTATTTACAGAAATATGCATGTTAAAAGTAATACAGAAACACAAAATCCCTCCAAAACAGATTGTCAGAAGGCTCCCAACTCAAACCTTGCCCTCTTCCCTCTCTTTCCCTCCCTTCAGAAATAACCAGATCAATCCTCATTTATCTCATGTGATAAATGTGGAGACATCTGAGGTGAGATGCCAAAAAGACAACAAGAAGGTTAGAGGAAATAAAGGGTTAGGTTGGATTAAAGGCAGAAGCCACCACAGACCGACAGAGTGAAGGAGCAGAACAACTGAAAACTGAGTGTGGTGATCCAGTGCAGTGTCCACCTGGAGACCAGTGACAAGTGGTGTAGAGCAGGGGCCAGTGCTGGGACGAGTGCTGTTTAATATCTTTGTCAGTGACATAGAGGAATCAAGTGCACCCTCAGCAAGTTTGCAGATGACACCAAGCTGTGTAGCACAGTTGACTTGCTAGAGGGCAGGGATGCCATCCAGAGGGACCTAGAGAGGTTGGAGAGGTGGGTCCAGGCCAACCTGGTGAAATTCAACAAGGCCAAGGGTAAGGTCCTGCACCTGGGTAGGCACAACCACAAGCACAAATCCAGGCTGGGTGGTGAATGGTTGGAAAGCAGTCCTGAGGAAAAGGACCTTGGGGTCTGGGTTGATGAAAAGCTCAACATGAGTCTGCAGTGTGCACATGCAGCCCAGACATCCAACCGAGTACTAGGCTGCATCAAGAGCTGTGTGGCCAACAGGGCAAGGGAGGGGATTCTACCCCTTTACTCTGCTCTCATCAGACCCCACCTGGAGTCCTGTGTTTGTTTTACACTGAATGTACACAGAAATGTTCATGTTTGTTTTACACTGAATGTACACAGAAATTGGTACTTTTTCTCTGATATCCTGGAAAACAGAGAAATCTACTTGAAAGATAATCTTTCAGGCCTCTTCTGAGCAAGACAGATTCCATTATTACTTTCAGTTTCTGACAGTGATTGCTCACTTACATATGAGATGCAATTTTGGATGAGAGTTTTGTTTAACTGGTGCTTTCAGTATAATTTTTCTCAAAGATTTTTTCTTTTCAAGTCTGTGTCACATATGTTCTGGCTTTAACTTCAAGTGGGTCTTTCTAGGAATGAAAGTAAATATACATCTACTTCATTATTGGAGATTTCAGTGATCCATAGCAAGTAATTTTTTAAGCCTGCCTGTTTTGTTTTCCTAATCTAGATTTACACTATCAGAAGAAAGTTGTATTTTTGTAAAATTATTTCTGAAGACATTTACCTAATGCTTCACTGTTTCCTTACACAGTATACCTTTGAGTCTTATACATGGAGTTCATGAAGGACATCATAGTACTTCAAATCTGCATGCTGCAGTATCACAAGCTACCAAGAAAAGAAAGTTTTTAGCTACCTATAAGAAAAAAAATCACATCTTTACTTCTGAGATTGTGTCTTTTTAGTATATAAATTTAACTGTCTAAAAATGAATCAAAGCAAACTACATCAAGCATTACAGGTTTAATTTGTTTCAATTAGAAATATTTCAAAACCCATGTCTAAGCACCATAATATTTTTATACCAACTTTGTACAGTATTTCCCTTAGTTATCTCCAACTTCAGTATCCTAATTTGTAAATATTCTGAAACTAGAAATGTCAGTCTCCAATAGCCCTTAGTAATGATCCCTCAAAATTCAGTTTCATTCTGCAGGGTGAGAGAATCATAGAATCATAGAATGGTAAGGTTGGAAGGGACCTCAAGGATCATCTAGTTCCAACCCCCTGCCACAGGCAGGGACACCTACCACTAGTACAGATCACTCAAGGCCTCATCCAGCCTGGCCTTGAACACCTCCAGGGAGGGAGCATACACGAACTCCCTGGGCAACTTGTTCCAGTGCCTCACCACCCTCACTGGAAAGAACTTCCTCCTAACATCCAGTCTAAATCTCCCCTCTGCCAGTTTAAACCCATTACCCCCTGTACTGTCATTGCAAGACCTTGTAAATAGTCTCTCCCCAGCCTTCCTGTAGGCCCCCTTTCAGATACTGGAAGACTACTATCAGGGTCCCTCGAAGCCTTCTCTTCTCCAGGCTGAAGAGCCCCAACTCTCTCAGCCTGTCCTCATAGCAGAGCTGCTTCAGCCCTCTGATCATCTCCGTGGCCATCCTCTGGACCTGCTCCAACACTTGCTTGTCATTCCTGTGCTGAAGGTTCCAGAACTGCACACAGTACTCCAAGTGGGGTCTGACAAGAGCAGAGTAAAGTGGCAGAATCCCCTCCATCGCCCTGCTGGCCACGTTGTTCTTGTTGCAGCCCAGGACTCAGTTGGCTGTCCCTGTCCCTCCCCAGAGAGACAATGTTCCGAATGACAACAGCATGACTATTTGTAAGCCTGTTTACTGACCTCTGCAAGGTTTGACAGCTTGTACAATTCCTTCCTCATGCTGATGGACTAAATAAAATTTGATGGTTTTGTCCGTTTAAGTGGTTAGATTCATACCATGATATCTAAAATTAAAAGAGGTTTTAAACTGATGACATTAGTCAGGGCACACAGTCAATTAACCTCTTCCAAAACAGGATCCAGAAAGTTGCATAAGAGTAAGTATATGTCAAGAAATTTCTTTCTTCACAGAGCCCAGGAATTCACTTTCTATTTCCAGGATATTTGTCATCTTTATGCAAGGATAACACCCTTACTAATTCTGGGATTTTGAAATAAAAAATGGTGTTTTGACTATCCTGAGAGAATTAACTGATAAGTTATGTAAGGTTTATTATGGCATACATTACATTTCTGTATTGTAAGTTAAAATCTTATGTAGAGAAAATTTGGCTCCACAGTTACATACCTCCTAGAACTAACAGTATGCTTAAGGACAGATAACTGTTCAACATTCTATTTAAAAAATAATTTCAATCAGGGTTCACAAAAGCGAATTGAAATACATGCTTAAGAAGAGTTTTACAGAATCACAGAACTTTAGAGATTGGAAGAGACCTCCATAGATTATTGAGTCTAACCTCCCTGCCAAGGCAGGATCACCTAGGGTAGTTCTCTCAGGAACGCATCCAGGCAGCTTTGGAAAGTCTCCATAGGAGACTTCACAGCCTCTCTGGGCAGGCTGTTTCAGTGCTTCGTCACCCTCACTGTAAAGACATTTCTCCTCATGTTGAGGTGAAACCTCCTATGTTCCAGCTCATAGCCATTGCTCTTTGTCTTATTGCTGCTGATCACCTAAAAGAGATTGGCCCCATCCGCTTGATACCCATCCCTCAGATATTCACAGAATCACAGAATTAACCAGGTTGGGAAAGACCTCAGGATCATTGAGTCCAACCTATCACCTAACACCTTCTAATTAACTAAACTATGGCACTAAGTGACTAAGTGTTTCTCCAGCCTTCTTTTAAACATCTCCAGGGATGGTGACTCCACCACCTCTCAGGGCAGCCCATTCCAATGGCCAGTTACTCTTGCTGTGAAGAACTTGTTCTGACATCCAGCCTAAACCTGCCCTGGTGCAGCTTGAGCCTGTGTCCTCTTGCTCTGTCACTTGCCTGGGAGAAGAGACTGACCCCCACCCGTCTACTACCTCCCTTCAGGTAGTTGTAGAAAGCAATAAGATCTCCCCTGAGCCTCCTCTTCTCCAGGCTGAACACTCGCAGCTCTCTCTCTATGCCCTAGATAAGGGCAAGGCTGTGGATGTGGTCTACCTAGACTTCAGCAAAGCCTTTGACAGCCCAGTCTCCCACAGCATCCTCATGAAAAAGCTGGCAGCCCATAGCTTGGACAGGTACACCTTTTGCTGGGTTGAAAGCTGGATGGATGATCAGGCACAGAGAGTGGTTGTGAATTGTGCAAAATTCAGTGAGAACAAGTGAAACGTTATTTTGAGTTCTAGAAAATTTATGTTGTACACTATATTGCACTAAAAAAGGCATTGAATAATGTGCAACTGTGGTGCAACTGTGTAAGGTAATAGGGCATTACTTCCTAGCATTTGTCTGTTTGAATGTGGAAAAAAAAAAAAAAAAAAAAAAAAAAAAAAAAGAGTAT
>VWZE01019670.1:41287-53238 GCA_013396675.1 Eubucco bourcierii
AAGGGAGGTGATTCTGCCCCTTTACTCTGCTCTCGTCAGACCCCACCTGGAGTACTGTGTGCAGTTCTGGAACCCTCAGCACAGGAAGGACATGGAAGTGTTGGAGCGGGTCCAGAGGAGGGCCACAAAGATGATCAGAGGGCTGCAGCAGCTCTGCTATGAGGACAGGCTGAGAGAGTTGGGGCTCTTCAGCCTAGAGAAGAGAAGGCTTTGAGGGAACCTGATAGTAGCCTTCCAGTATCTGAAGGGGACCTACAGGAAGGCTGGGGAAGGATTATTTACAAGGTCCTGCAATGACAGGACAAGGGGTAATGGGTTTAAACTGGCAGAGGGGAGATGTAGACTAGATGTTAGGAAGTTCTTTCCAGTGAGACAGGTGAGGCACTGGAACAGGTGGGCCAGGGAAGCTGTGGATGCTCCCTCCCTGGAGGTATTCAAGGCCAGGTTGGACAAGGCCTTGAGTAACCTGTACTAGTGGGAGGTGTCCCTGACTATGGCAGGTGGCTGGAACTAGATGATCCTTGAGGTCCCTTCCAACCTTACCATTCTATGATTCTGATCCTATATCAAATGTTTCACATGTACTTGAAATGAAGCTTATTTCTATTCTGCATGTGCTGTAATCAAAAGAAAAAATGTGTTTTACTCAATTCCTTAAATCTGTCTATGAAAACAGATTAAATGACAAAGATGCAGACATAACATGAAGATGGAAAATGAGAAAACTTTGACTCATGCTCTTCTGTACCCAAGAGCAATGAGTTAATATGCAGCTTAATTTTAAAATTATTGGTTACACTTACCTAATTTATTTTAAATCCAAATACAAATTACAGGCAAGTAGATGTAAGACTAATTTTATAGGAATTTGGCTGTCTAGTCATAAGCATTTTAAATTTCAATCAATTCTAACTAATCTCTGTAAGAAGTTGTCAGCAGGAACTGGAATATTACTGAATTAGGTTTTTCATATAATTTTAGACTATACATAAGAGGCTTTGCCTCCATGGTGTTCTTCATGTTAGTAAATCACACCTATAGGGATAGAAGGGAGGTTTCCATCATGACTCAGTAAAGTGGAGGATATCGGTCTAGATGTAGTGTGATGGTTTTGCTCCAGACATATAACCTGAAAAAAAGGTAATAAATACAGAATTCATAAGGTGACATTTATTTCATCTGAATGTGAACTTGCAAAACTCCTGTAACAGATAATGCAAGAATTTGGGGAACATTCTTTTACTGGATAGTTTGTGAAGACCAAAGCCCTGTACTTCGGAACTTTTAAACTTCCAGGCCGCTTAATTAATACATTCCAATAGATTCTTTTTTCTCTGTCATCCTTTTCCTTTTCCTGACCAGAGGCAGGTCCCCCTTAATGCTGAGCACAGCATGTAGGGTGCACATAGTTATACGTGTGATGGTGGGAATAATTACAGTTGTTGGAATAATCCCAGTTGTTTGAGGAAACTGAGGAAGTGACACCTACTTTTCTGGGATTGTTACCTCTGGTTCTGACACTGTAGTTCTCTCACTCTTTTCAAAAGAGCTGAAGTAGCTTGATCGTCCCACTTATTTATGTTCTCATCAAATTGGTCATGGAGGATTATCCAGAGAGACACAGGTCATTGCTGATATCTAGGTAGAACTTGCCATCTAGGCTGAAGTGGCCTTCTGGGAGGCGAACATCTGTTTCTGATGGCAGACATTTACCCATTTAGAACATGAAGGAATGGTGTCTTTTTCCTTCACCAACTTGGATATGAAGGTTTTAAATTCCTCCTTCAGTTCTTTTGTGTTATCTTTTAGCTCTGTAGCCATAGTTTTTTATGGCAGAAATTATGGAAATGTGTGACAAACTGTCCTCTATCTGCCTCATTTGGTCAGTGAATTCGTCAACAACCTTCCATCGCTGTTCTTTCCCACAATTCTGCTTACCAGAATATTGGCATAAGCTGGAGGAGCAAATTTAATAAGGTTCTTTATGACACCTGTTTCAACAGGAATTTTCATGAGGATTCTGTGTAGCATGATCTCCATAAAGTATTTCCTTCAAAGCAAACTCCTTCAGAAGCTTAATTCTGTGCTTAATTGTGGTCCATTTCCTAGGTGCCCATGACAAATCATCTCTGGAAGCGCAGCTTAATAGCGTAGCTAATAAGAGGTATGTCAACAGGGTAACCTTACAAAGAGGACTTGCTATGTATTTGTCAATTTTACCTTTTTTTGTGAGTGTCTCATCCTGTCTGCCAGATGTACCTGCATCCTCTTCCTTAGAACCACTGCCTATACAAGTTTTATCTTTGGCTTTTGTTGGAGCTAGGAAAGCTTTAGAAGTCGCCTCCAGGGGATCATCTAAACCAGGTTTGTCTGTTTAATTTTCCTGGGAAGTGAAATAGAAGCAGTGTTAGCAATAGGAGATACTGGGGTATCACTAGTCTTAGCTTTCAGCCACACCTGGGCTGGCAGAATCAGAAGCTGCTGCTTGACTATCCACCTCCTTATCAGGAGTGAAACAGCTCTTGGCAGACTTGCCCACTTCTTCTGGACTCATTTCTATTCCAGCATTTGCACGCAGAAGTATCCATGCCTCGTTAGTAATGGTCAACTCAGCAGACTGTGCCTCATTAATGACTGACTTTCCCCTCTCTCCCCCTGCGGGTTTTTCACAACTGCTCTTAGAAACTGTCTGTTGTTGCTCCTGACCTTGAATTCTCAATCTTATCTCTGTCCTGTTTCTCCACCGTCTGCAGCAGGAAGGCATTCTTAAAGTGGCATTATGTGACATTTCTATGCACAACACTAGAACTAGTCCAATTATTACAATTACAAAGACCAGAATAAAATGGAAAAGGTATACAACAGTATTCCTTTTATAAACATGATCTTCCAGTTGTTCCACAAAGTTTCCTGCACTTGCAGGGATAACCAACTCAATTAAATCATATGAAATGTTAACAACAGTGCCATTTTTATAAACAGTAGAATTATAGCCCACACAACCTAAACAATAATTACCAATCCTTGCAAACATGGATTTCAGTCATTTTCATCTCGTATTTATCAAAAACCAACCAAGTTTTTGATAAATGTTTGAACTAAACCATTTATAAAATAACAACAAAGTGACTGGGTAAATAAAATGCAAACCCACCCATAATAGCTTCATCTTAGCTTCCAAAATTAATTAGAGCCGGACGCACACGTTGGGCTGCTGATTAAGAATGTAGTGGGTTAGGACCTTCCCCCACACACTATTGAAATTTACCAGACAAGCTCAAATGGCTTGGAAGCAAGATAAAGCTATATTTACAAGTATATACAAATTAACAATAATACAGAAATCCAAATTACACCCCAGACAAAGAAACTACCCAGAAGGGGCTCAAAGTCTCTTTATTCCCCTCTTCTTTCCCAGACAGATGAACAAAATAACCAGCAAAACCTACATGATTTTCTGTTAGCCAAAGTTAGTGGAAGATACTAGAGTGGAGTGAAGGAAAAACAAAAGAAAGTTGTGTCCCAGAATGAAGTGGACAAGTTATTTACATTTTGGCTTGTGTGTTGATTTGAGGATAATTGGAATATTTTAATAGAGAAAAATTATAGGTCGTGAAAAGAAAACAGTGGTGATGTCTGCTTCACGCATAGGCTTGCTGAGATGGATAAGAAAGAATACAAAACAAAGATAAGACACTCTCGGGCACGGCGTCTTGGGCTGTCTAGCATCTTCTAGCCTCCTCCTCTCTGCCAAGTAACCTCACTAACCACTTTCCTTCTAACCCACCTGGCTGATCCTCCAAACTCACCTTGCATGTAAGGCAAACCCTGGGGTAATGTATAGGGGTGGGGAGAAGATGGAAGGGTGGTTGGAAGCCCCTCCTGGGGTCTCTGATTTCTGGCAGGGGTGTTGCATTTCTGTATTACCTTTAACTTGTATATTTCTGTAAATATTCATGTATATAATGTGTATATCTGCTTGCATATTGTGCTAAGCTGTAAATATAGCTTCATTCCCTAACTTCCAGCTGGCTGAGTCTAGTTTGGGTGATTTTACAAAGTGTTGGGGGGTGGGGAACTCCCAAACCATCACAACTTGTTATCCCTTTCATCAAAACAATGAATGATACATACTTCAACATTTTCTTTTTTACAACTAATGATCTAATCTCTCTCATTAAAATATTCCAGTTAACCTCAAACCAGCACAATAAATATTGTGAACAAAAATAACTCTAAAGATTTAGCTTCTTCTATACCTTTTGAGACATCAAAAGTAGTATGGCAACTCTGAGAATTTACTGTTCTTGCTGACTAATTCTCATAAGGGACAAATGAAGCTTTGAAGAGCTATTTAAGAGTTTGCTTTGCTGGGTGCTTTTTCTCCTTTATCAGACTTTATAAAGCAGAATCATTCTTTCAGTAAGAAAAAATATCAGAATATTGTAATTTTATTATATTTCCTTTCTTTACTTAAAATGTTAATTTTTAATTTAAACTTGGTTTTAGAGATTATATAAAATTATTTGACAGTAGCGTTCACATTATATTTGGGAATCTGACTGTTTTTCCTCTTTCTCCACAACATTTGAAGCATAAGGTGCTTTGTCAGTTGTAGTTATGAGTTGTTATAAAATCTAGAGGATTATGGGAAAGTTCTTCAGAGTATTATTGAAGGGGACATTCAGTTCTGGGCATGTCTTAAAAATATGTGACAGCAAAAGGGAAGAATGTTATGCGTAACAGACAAAGAATAAAATGGTGTTTGCCTAAAGATTGATGATAGTGTTGTAAATGCTACTGCGTTCTGTAGTTTCAGACCCAAAGACAACTGAACACATACATGAACTGGAGATAACATCCAACTTGTAGGATATGTGCTTAGTAGTTAGCAAAGCAGGCAAATGGCAGAAAAATTATATCATGTTGACCAAGTCCTCTTGTTCAGCAGTCAGCACTCAGCACTCTGAGAGGTATCATTTTTGCCCTCAATATGTTCTGCTGTTTCTTCACAGTAGCAGCAGTGTAATCCTCATTTCAAAGTGAAACAGAGGTAACACAGACTAATTCACAGTTCTTCAAAATCTTTTGAGTGTAAGGAAGTACTCTGTCTCATTAAGAAGTTTGTATCACAGAACAATTAACTGGTTATTATGCAGAGCTGACATGATATTGTCAGGGAACATCCTTTAACACCCAAATACATCTACTATTCCCACAGGACTTTCCGTGTTCCAGATACAATTTGATGAAACCTCTCAGTTCTCCAGATATATAAATCCTACAAAAGAGAGAAGAAAGGTGTCATCATCTTTTGATTTCTACCTGCCTAAAAAAAAGATTCAGTGAACTCTTAGCTAATGGAAATAAAGAAAGCATTAGTGAAATCAAAAGTAGCTCTCTGGTATCCCCTGGACTCGTTTTCTTTCCTTTACACTGACCCTGTGGGTCATGTTCCCCTTGTGATTGTGTTTTGTCTGTTTCACTAAGCCTAATGGCTCCACACATCTGTAATAGAATTCTGAACTAATTCTTACTTACTAACTAAACTTGCTTAACTGGCAGCTGATACAGGCACTGCTCTTATCATTTTGTCAGAAATGATTCAGAATTCAAAAGCTTACCTGATACATTTGGAAGGGAAAATTTCAGGAGCCACAGTTGATGGCAGCTATACTTGAATGAAACACAGTATGGAAGCACTGCCTATTCTTTCTTAACCTCCCACTTTTGTCCAGCTGAGTAGTGCTCACAAGATGTGGAGCATGTGATGTTTCTTAGATCTTACTTATCACTGTAGCTTAAATCAGTTAGTGACTCAACAAAATACTACTATGTGTTTATTTAAATACATTGCTTTATATAGTGATGAACCAATTAAAAGCAGAGAAATATTTTTCCTTCTTTTTTTCTCTCTTCCTCACAGATATGAATATTTGACCACATATCAAGATTTTTATATAAAATACCATTTAATCTGCTATATTGCACTTTAAATTCTGAAAAAATTTGATGTCTCTCAGTTTAGACCATTTAAGAGTTAAAAAAACGTTACTAACTTGATGCTGATATATTCCATAAATATTTTCTTTCTTATTGACTGAGTTTTATTTGACTTCATGGCTTAAGAAGACCTGCTTGCCATAGGGAAAACCCCCAAAAATATAAGCAAGCAAACAAACAAATAAAAAAACACCAACCAAAACCAAAATCAGTATGCTGAGCCGGTAAGAAAAACATAAGCTCATCCAAGGAGAGAAGTATGTAATTATATTAAACAGAACATGTTTAATGTAATTATATTAAACTCTTTATTGGACAAGGAAGGCAATGTAGTAACTAGAGATGAAGAAAAGTCAGAGGTACTGAACACCTTTTTTGCCTCAATTTTCAACAGTAGGACAGGTTGTCTTCAGGACAGCTGGCTTCCTGAACTAGCAGATGGGGTCAGGGAGCAGAATAGCCCCCTTGTAATCCAGGAGGATGCAGTTAAAGACTTGTTGAGTCTCTTGTATCGTCACAAGTCTATGAGACCATATTGGATTAACCCTAGGGTGATGACAGAACTGGCAAATGAGCTTTCCAAGCTACTCTCCATCATTTATGAACAGTCATGGCTCAAGGGAGAGGTCCCAATTGACTAGAAGCTGGCCAATGTGGTGCCCATCCACAAGAAGGGTCAGAAGGAGGACCCAGGAAATTACAGACCTGTCAACCTGACTTCAGTGCCATGCAAGATTATGGAACAGATCATACTGAGTGCAATCACAGGGCACTTAGAGGATGGCTAGGGGATCAGACCCAACCAGGACAGATTTAGGAGGGGCAGGTCATGCTTGACCAACTCAATCTCTTTTTATGAACAAGTGGTCCATGTGGTGGATGTGGGAAGACTGTGGATGTAGTCTACCTGGACTTCAGCAAGGTCTTTGACACTGTCTGCCAAAGCAACTCCTAACAAAGTTGGCAGCCCATGGCTTGGACAGAGACACTCTGTGCTGTGCTAAAAGCTGGCTCAATGGCTGGGCACAGAGAGCGGTGGTGAATAGTGCCATATCCAGTTGGCAGTTAGTCACTAGTGGTGTGTCCCAGGGATCAGTGATGGGCCCAATCCTGTTTAATATCTTTATAGGTGATCTGGATGAGGGGATTAAGTCCATCATAAGTAAGTTTGCAGACAACACCAAGTTGGGAGCATGTGTGGATCTGTTAGAGGGTAGGAGGGCTCTGCAGAGGGACCTAGACAGGCTGGACAGATGGGCATAGTGCAACACGAGTTTTAACAAGTCCAAGTGCCAGGTTCTACACTTAGAACACAAAAATTTCATGCAGCACTAGAGATTGGGGAGAAACCAAGCAAAGAGGGAGTTGGGGGTACTGGTTGACAGCCAAATGAACATGAGCCAGAAGTGTGCTCAGGTGGCCAAGAAGGCCAATGGCATCCTGGCCTGTATCAGGAATTGTGTAGCCAGCAGGACCAGGCAAGTCCATTTGTCACTGTACTCAGCACTGGTTAAGCCACAACTTAAGTACTGTGTCTGGTTTTGGGTCCCTCAGTTTAAGAAAGGTGTTGAAGTGCTTTAACATGTCCAGAGAAGAGCACCAAGGCTGGTGAAGGGGCTGGAGCACAGACCTGTGAGGAGCAGCTGAGGGAGCTGGGGGTGTTCAGCTTGGAGAAGAGGAGGCTCAGGGGATACTTTATTACTTTCTATAACTACCTGAAGGGAGGTTATAGCCAAGTGGGGTTGGTCTCTTCTCCCAGGCAACCAGCAACAGAACAAGAGGACACAACCTCAAGCAGCACCAGGGCAGATTTACGCTGCATGTCAGAACAAGTTCATCACAGCAAGTGTAATTGGCCATTGGAATGGGCTGCTCTGAGAGGTGGTGGAGTCACCAGCCCTGGAGATGTTTAAAAAGAGACTGGATGAGGCACTTAGTGCCGTGGATTGGTTCATTAGAAGGTGTTAGGTGATAGGCTGGATTTGATGAACTCAGAGATCTTTTCCAACCTGGTTAATTCTGTGATTCTGCAAGAAGTGGAATTTTCCAACTTAATTTCAAACTGAAAAAAAGCATCACTGAAAACAGTTATGTGAGTTAATTTAAATTAGTTGAAATACATTATCTATTCACACTTCCCACTAAAAAATAATCAATTTACATTAGTTTTGAAAGTCATTAAATGTTCTACTGCCTTTTATAAGAGAACAATTCATTACATCTTTCAGTGCCATTTAGGAGCTTTACCACACCATTCATTCAGCCTCAAAGCAACCTTAGTGTTCTGACATGACAGAGGTTCTTGTAGTGCTGAATAATTCTGTATAAAGGACCACAAAGTAATAAACCTTGACAGAAAATTTGGAAGTAATAAATATATGAACAATTTAAGTCTGAAGAAAACATTTTGTTTTAAATATCATTATTCTGAAAACGAGTTGCTGACTCTCTTAATTTCTTTCTGATGCAGTGTTTTTTTTCTTTTGTTGTTGCTGTTGCTGTTGTTGTTTCATTTTGTTCCTCCAAAGCCAGAGGTCTGTTGTTTTAATTTCAACAGAGAACAAAAATCCTATTTACTTGTACCTTTGTGTTATGTTTGGGTTTTTACTAGTGGTTTCTGTTTATGGTGTTATTTAAATATGTTCTAAACAATTAATTTCTAATTTAGTCTCAAGTTTATATACCTTTACATCCCTCATTCCTTCTGTTTTAAAAAATGTGATTTTCTTTAATAGCTTTGCTGGTTTTCCGCCTTGTATTTAGATGCTCAGATGGCTATTTGTAACATACATACAGTCTGTCTTGCAATACTGCACATGAATAAACAGTATTTTTTTTCCTTTGTGATGTTTGTTACCCAGAAATAGATGGATATATCTTTGTAAGAGCATATCAAAACTTTACTCTTTGATTTGAAATTAGGTAACATAAAAAATACTCCTGTTCTGCAGTCAAAATGTCTGTTTTTACCACATAAATAACCATTTTCATTCTTTCTTCTTCACTGACATTTTAGGGGTTTTACACTTGCCAGAATATCTGAAAATCTGATGGTGAGTATTTTTTAGTAGTCTTTTGATTATATGTAAGTCTCAAGAGATGATGAAATAGCAGAATACTATACCATTTTTTTGGGGATAGAGATATTACATATATATAAGTATATCCTACTCAATAAAACATATATATAAGTATGCCTACTCAATAAAACAAACAAAAACCCGAAACAAAACAACCCCCAAGCAAACAAACAAAAAAAACCACAGAAACAAACCCCACTTTTAAAAAATACGTATATATTTTTTTAGCAACACAATCCTCTACATTCTTTCTACAATCATTGTGTACTTTATTCTTGAATGCTAAAAGCAGGAAGAGAGACTTACATAAATGCAAGAAATTTTTCCTAGGATATAAATAATCACGCCAGTTATCGGAATGTAAGTCACTGTAAATATCCATTAGAAAAAGAAAAAGAAAAATACTGTTACATCATTTTCCTACAGAAATTCCAAACATAATCAAATAATTATTTTCCTGTCTGGTATGGGTTTGTTACTTTTATTAATCATTATAGATAGGCAGAGAGTTAGATAGATAGATAGATAGAGAGATAGATAGATAGATAGATAATATAATATATATATATATAATACTTGTCTGTATTTCACCTCCTTACACCTATCAACCATGTCTAAAGGACCCATGGGAAAAACACGTATCCATATGTGAAAAAGGAAACAACGACGACAGTGCACGATAGCTAAATGTGTGATAGAGGTAAAACGTAAATACTACTCATCATTACATCTCAATGCATGAAAGGCCACTAGAGCTGGTGATCAATGGTAAAACTTGTACAAAAGGTTCAAAGATGAACCAGGGAAGGTTTAGAGTGGACACTGGGACACATTCTGTAATGTTGCGAAACACCTCTTTGTTGAGAGACCAAACATTGGAACATGACTTCTAGAGATGTGGTTGATATCCGAGGCCTGCCAATATTTAACAGGCATTTGAACAATGCACTTAATCATTTGTTTCAACTTTTGAGAAGTCCTGAAATGATCAAACAGTTGAACTATATTGTTGTAGATCCCTTTCAACTGAACCACCCTATTGTATACTAAAGTTTTGTTCGTTTTCAAATACTTCAATGTATTTGAATTCAGTGTTTAATGTGAGAAAAGACATGGAATTGGCATTTCATAGAGAAGATCTAATTACAATCTTTCTAGACTTCAGAAAGAAATACAAAAGAGAAATCCTGCATGTTTACAAATACGAATAGATAGGTACTGTACACAGTTCTGGAGCCACCAACACAGGAAGGACATGGAAGTGTTGGAGCAGGTCCAGAGGGGGACCACGATGATGATCAGAGGGCTGCAGCAGCTCTCCTATGAGGACNTGAGAGTGGTGAGACGCTGGAACAGGTTGCCCGGGAAGGTTGTGGATGCTCTCTCCCTGGAGATGTTCAAGGCCAGGTTGGACGAGGCCTTGACCTGTACTAGTGGGAGGTGTCCCTGCCTATGGCAGGAGGTTGGAATTACATGATCCTTGAGGTCCCTTCCAACTTTACCATTCTATGATTCTATGATACTATAAATGCATTCTCAACTTTTAAAAGTTTCCTTCCTTCTCTGCACCTTCTCAGAAGAAATAGTTACGATTGTATTCCTGCCTGACCAGCAGTTAGCCATGACCGATAACAGGTAATAACCTAAATAAAAGAGAATTAAGAATCTGAAGTACTGTGCTACTTTTTGTGATGAGAAGAATAGAAAGAAATATCACAAGATCTTACAAGATTTGTTTTTTGTTTTATTTTTAGATTTTGTAGTTGAACTACAGAGATGATGTTAAATGAAAAGGCAGATAACACAGCTTAAATTTGCAATTTAAGTGACTATACCAAGTATCACAGAAGAGTATGTTGAATGATTATAACATACTACCCAAAAAA
The DNA here is from genome assembly GCA_013396675.1 of Eubucco bourcierii. NCBI lineage: Eukaryota > Metazoa > Chordata > Aves > Piciformes > Ramphastidae > Eubucco > Eubucco bourcierii. Next base: position 52,257 of record VWZE01019670.1, read on the forward strand.
AACCCCAAAAAAACCCAAACCCATACATTTATGTTAAATATCACTATGGATTCACAAATTGGATGTGACGATATTCAGTGTAAAATCCCCATTTCTTTCTCCAGAATGTAGATGGAATTTAAATGAGTGAAATATTATTTCTCTTTTTTTGGATAGAAAAAACATGATATAAGTAAATTATATTTGCTATTCAGAAAGAAAAAAAAAAAGTTTGCATGAAATGCAAGAAGAATGAGAATGTAATTAGAGCAAAAATGTAGCTGTAAAACCTGTCCCCAAGTATGGGTGATTTTTCTGCCTCTAAGGAGTTCAATCCTGCTTTCACTTTGACTCTCATTCCCACTTGGTCCAATTAATGCTGCTAACTGCAATTTGGTTTTGAACTTTATTAAAAAGCATTTAAGTGAACCAAGAGCTTAGAACACTGTACCATCCAACAATCTTTTCTACATCTCTCATTATTTTATGTCCTCCTAAAGTGACACATTTTTTCAACTTTAAAAATTACTCATGTCAAATGGATTATGCATTTCCTTGGACCTTTGTTTTTTTTTTCTTTTTCACTGCACTGGTAAAATGTAGGCAAATTAAAGGGCATTCTGATGTAAGGAATTAATGAATATTCATTATTTCTGTTAACTCCTCTTTTTTATGTTTTGTTTTTCCTGTAAGAAAGAATTGATGAGAACTTGTAGTCCATTTATTTATTATGCCTATCACAAGTAGTAAACATTTTCATTCTGAAAATCAGGCAAATTGTGGTTGATGTAGAAGTTTATTTTTAAAGTTTAAACTCTATGTTATCTCCTAGATTTCTATCACTCAGGTTAGAAAACTTAAGACAAAGACAAAAAAATAACATCTAGATAAATATTTCTGTTTTCTCTTGGGATAACACTAAAGTGGAATTTCAGGATCCTCTGACCTCAACAAAGAACATAAAAAATGACTAATCAGTACGTTCTTTATTATGAAGATATTG
>VWZE01019670.1:54281-66538 GCA_013396675.1 Eubucco bourcierii
AGTTGCTCTCCTATGAGGACAGGCTGAGAGAGTTGGGGCTCTTCAGCCTGGAGAAGAGAAGGCTTCGAGGGCACCTGATAGTAGCCTTCCAGTATCTGAAGGGGGCCTACAGGAAGGCTGCGGAAGGATTATTTACAAGGTCTTGCAATGACAGGACAAGGGGCAATGGGTTTAAACTGGTAGAGAGGAGATTTAGACTGGACATTAGGAGGAAGCTCTTTCCAGTGAGAGTGGTGAGGCACTGGAACAGGTTGCCTGGGAAAGTTGTGGATGCTCCCTCCCTGGATGTGTTCAAGGCCAGATTGGATGAGGCCTTGAGTAACCTGTACTAGTGGGAGGTGTCCCTGCCAATGGTAGGGGGTTGGACCTAGATGATCCTTGAGGTCCCTTCCAACCTTACCATTCTATGATTCTATGACCTGTACTAGTGGGAGGTGTTCCTGACTATGGCAGGGGGTTGGACCTCTATGATCTTTGAGGTCCCTTCCAACCTTACCGTTCTTTGATTCTATGATTTGATATATTCAAGGTCAAGCTTGCTGGGGCTCTGAGAAATCTGATTAACTTGGGAATCTCCCTGATTGGACTAGAATTTGAACTAGGTAACCTCTAGACCTTCCAACTCAGTGCATTCTATGATTCTATGAAATTGTCTCAGGCAAAACTGTAACAGAAGAATTTAAATATGTTGAACTTGTGAATTTCTTAGGATGCTGTAATTAATGATCAGAGGGAAGCAGTAATTTAGCACAAGATAACGATAAAGGAGAAGCATGCAAAAATAAGAGGGTTTTTTTGTGTTGTTTTTTTTTTTAAATTACATATTACAATGACATCCAAAGGAGACATAGCATCAGAGTTAGAATATTAAAGAGCAGAATAATTAGAATAATATTAAAGATTAGTTGTCTATTAATTTCAGAATTAACTTGTTAAATTCTTTTTAAAATGGAGTTTTGCATTTAATATAAAACTTCCTGAAACCCAAAACTGCTCCTGACTGCACCACAAATTCACATGTGGAAAACCCCTTGCCTGATCTCTCTGCAGTGTCATAGAAGTTTTAATATTAATGATGCTGAGCATTACTTTCAAAGTATTCTACGTACTAATGTTTAACTAATGTTCCTACAATTCCTGAAAATGTACAAAAGCAATTCTAATATTAATTGCAAGCTTAAACAGATAATCTCAGTCAGTAATCTTAAATAGGAAAGTCCAGAAATGCTAAAGAGTAGTGGTCACCTCTGAGAATTACAAAATGGAATATTACTTGAACCCTAATGTTAAAAAAAAAAAAACTTGAAGGGAAGAATTCCCACTTTAATGGGTTAAATATATTTGCATCACAGAGATTTTGATTCTGTAAATAAGTAACATGACTGAGTCTGTACATGCTCTATTATTACTATGAGAAAACATTGTTTCCTGTTTTCATTAAAATTGCAAACAAAAATGGTAGGGAGATGCAAGCAGTCCAAGAAGAATAGAACAATACAAATATAAGCACTTTTTGTTTCAAATTTTAACAGTTTAAAAAAACACATTTAACAGAAAAGATGAGTAATTCTGCCTGTCATTTTGCAATCAGGGTTACATATTTCCTCTCTGCTAAAAAAAACATAGATCCAGAATTCTTCAGTATCAATTGTACAGTGTGACAATTGTTTAAAATTTGTTAGATTTTAAGATGTCAGATGTTTCCTAGGATATTATTCATGTTTATTATCATCCTTGTTCTATGCCCAACCATCAAAGAGAAAATGTTTACAATAAGGAGCCAGACAAAAAGTTGGTCTGTTTCCTTCTCCCATAATAACAGATTAAAATTAATATACAAAGTGTTTTCTACACTTTTCAATATTAAAATGCAAGGCTTCAGACAATTATGATTATTTTGTCTCTGAGGATTGTTTAGCCTAAACAAATAAGGTTTTAGTATTTTCTTCTGTAGAACTTAGAATCATAGAATCATAGAATGGTAAGGTTGGAAGGGACCTCAAGGATCATCTAGTTCCAACCCCCTGCCATAGGCAGGGACACCTCCCACTAGTACAGGTTACTCAAGGCCTCATCCAATCTGCCCTTGAACACATCCAGGGAGGGAGCATCCACAGCCTCCCTGGGCAACCTGTTCCAGTGCCTCACCACCCTTACTGTAAAGAACTTCCTCCTAACATCCAGTCTAAATCTCCCCTCTGCCAGTTTAAACCCATTGCCCCTTGTCCTGTCATTGCAGGACCTTGTAAATAATCCTTCCCCAGCCTTCCTGTAGGCCCCCTTCAGATACTGGAAGGCTACTATCAGGTCCCCTCGAAGCCTTCTCTTCTCCAGGCTGAAGAGCCCCAACTCCCTCAGCCTGTCCTCATAGGAGAGCTGCTCCAGCCCTCTNGACTCCAAGGTCCTTTTCCTCAGGGCTGCTCTCTCTCTTCTGTTGCATTTACATAATGTAATTGTCAGATGTGTCACAGGACTGCCTGACTTAACAAATATTGAAAGCGAATTCATTGAAGTTTCTTGGCAAGTTTATGTATTATGACATTTTGAAAAACACATTAAAAATGTAACTATGTAACTTACGGTATAGCAGTATTTAGAAAGCAGCATTGCTTAAAATTGAATGTTATAGTGGCATTTAAGGGAATGCAATACCCAAGTACAGTACAGTTATTACATCTATAGGAGTACATGAGAAAAACTATTAAAAATAAAATAATTACTTTTATTACTGAGAAAATTAATTTATCGGACTGACTAAGAAAAATGAAGTAACATTTACTTTCAGAAATACTGTTTTAAAATAGTTTAACTGCATTAACACAGTAATTTTTCATTCAAAGAGTCAAGCCTGATTAGGCTTTGTTTCAGAAAAATGATGGATGGATATACATTTTTAATATCTCTACTCAGATTATGGGATATTCTCTGTAGGAGTTTCCACAGATAAATCTCAATCAATAGAAACAATAGTGCATTAGAAGAACGACCATAAAGTACATACTGTTAGATCAGTTCTGCAGTCACATGAAGAGAAAAGTGTTAGTATTGTCTCACAGTATCACAGTATCACAGTATCACAGTATCACCAAGGTTAGAAGAGACCTCAAAGATCATCAGGTCCAACCCGATACCACAGACCTCAAGACTAGACTATGGCACCAAATACCACATCCAAATCCACCTTGAACACCTCCAGGGACGGTGATTCCACCACCTCCCTGGGCAGCCCATTCCAGTAGCAAATGACTCTCTCAATGAAGAACTTTCTCCTCACCTCAAGTCTAAACTTCCCCTGGCGTAGCTTGAGACTGTGTCTCAATATGTTAACCAATAGAGCTTCAAAGTCTACATGAATCCTAACATATGCATATATGTATGTAGAACTGTAACACTTGTATATATCTCACAGATCCTTTAACATGTGACTGGAATGTCATGTCCTTCAGACAAGAAGAATCAAAATGGCGTTTCCTGCTTACAAAATGTAGCAAGATAAGCAAAGTCAAAGGTGCTAGAAGTAGTGGAACTTAGCTTTTCTGATGTTTTTCTGTATTCCAATAGTTATAAAGAGTTAGTGAAGAGCAAATGACTATAGGGGCACAGACACAAAAAGTTCCCCTTTTTCATTGTGGTTAGACTTCACTAAAGACTATCTGATCCTTAGCTGGTTTTCATCTAAGTCTACAATACTCTTATAGATAAAGCTTTAAAATGTCCCAGCTAAAATGAAATTAGCCCAGGTCTTTCAAGTCATGCTGGAGAACTTAACTCTGGAATTTCACATCACTGAGAACAATTGCTTAGTCCCTTAGTGTAAAGCTTAATGACCATTACTCTGAACTCTTGCTTTCCTATCTGTTTCATCTCTGAGTTTAAAAGCTTCAGATAGCATGGAGAAAGAAAATAATTACCTCAAATTTAATAGAATATATTTCAATTTCAAAACAACTTCAAATTAAAAGAAAAATAGCAGGATTATTGTGTTTATTTTAAAATGGCTGGAATTATTTTAACTGTTTTTCTTGTTTGTTTCTTTCCTGGTTCTGACTTGACAACTGCCATGTTTGTGGAAATGAAAACCTATCATCACATTCAATCAGAGATCCATTTAAAATCATTAAAAATAAATATTCTGTGTGTGACAAGACATCTGAAATGCCTATGATGTATGGCATAAGAAATATGCTCCTATGCAGCAGCAGTTATCAACCTCTGTGAAATGTTAAATCCACTGCTTATTTTCTAGATTCTATCACTTCATTAGGAGAACCAATGCCTTTCTTCTCAACATCTTCATTTTCCCCCAGAAAACTGTGCATGCGAATTTGTTTTTTATAAAAATGAAGCCATATAGAGCCAAATTACTTTTTAAACTGAACCAAAATAGTAAAGCTGAAGTTTTGCTACGACATTGAATTTATAAACTTCTTAGACAAGAAATGATATTCCCATTTATTTATCACACATGGGGTGATCATTCTCGTAGGTCCCAAAGGCTCTGAATCAATGTTTTGTGGTTCACGATAGAGGAGCTTTCATAAAGTCATCTCTATCTAATACAGTTATTCCTCCTACCTATTATGTACTCATCAAGTATGACTCATTGAAATATGTAGACACATGCACCCACACAGACAGACTGGGGTCCTTCAAACCCCCTCCACCAAGGCCACTCTCTCACATGTGAGACAGTAACTTCCTTTCTTGTCCATGTTTAACTTACACACTAAGCAAAAGAAAAGTTCTTGTGACAAATAACCCAAGTCAATATATTCCAAAACAAGCAGCGAAACATGGGAATATGATATTTCCAGAGCTGTTGAAAAACAGAGGAAAGGGGAAAGAGGTAAAAACCTGGGTGCTCTTCAAATGTAGGGCCCAAGTCTTCAAAATCAGACCTTGAGTAATTCAAGCACAGGGTCTTAGAGCTTGATTTTTAAAATGATGTTTCCCCTCTTTTGAGATTATTTTTATTTTATGGAGAGATCTCAACTATTTATATATAGTATCCTCTCAATATGTATGCTATTATATATACTTTAATATATATACTATTTCCTTATAGATTCTATTCATTTTGTACTCCCTAAAGCAGAACAATGTTTACATATGCACTCTACTATACATACACTAATTGAAACTCATGATTATTGGTCCAATTAATTTGTTGCAGCTGAAATTCAGATCAGGAATCCACAATGACAGACAGTTACACACATTTGAGAATCTTCAGGGGTCTTCCACCTGCACCCTGTGCAGAATCATAGAATCATAGAATCATAGAATGGTAAGGTTGGAAGGGACCTCAAGGATCATCTAGTTCCAACACCCTGCCATAGGCAGGGACACCTCCCANCCATTGCCCCTTGTCCTGTCATTGCAGGACCTTGTAAATAATCCTTCCCCAGCCTTCCTGTAGGCCCCCTTCAGATACTGGAAGGCTACTATCAGGTCCCCTCGAAGCCTTCTCTTCTCCAGGCTGAAGAGCCCCAACTCCCTCAGCCTGTCCTCATAGGAGAGCTGCTCCAGCCCTCTGATCATCTTTGTGGCCCTCCTCTGGACCTGCTCCAACACTTCCATGTCCTTCCTGTGCTGAGGGTTCCAGGCTCATTTCCCTCATTCTCGTGTTTCACTGACGTCCACAGGTATCTTATCACTTCAGTCTGGTCCTTTCACGTTCTAGTAGCATGATTCTGGATTCTCCAGCATAGGAAGGAAATGGAACTGTTGGAGTGGGTGTGGCGGGGCACACCCAAGTGCCTGCCCCATGCAAGGTTTGAATACGGTGTGAAACTGTTCTGCTCCCCTCAACCCCTCTGGTTCTGGGGGTTTGGCATGTGAAAGGAGTAGATGCTAAGTACCTCACCCCACCCCCACGGGTTTGAATGGGGGAAAGCAAATCGCCCCAGCATATATATGGCCACAGGACACATTATCTAGCGGGATTTGCCAGTGGAACTTTATGGGGAACTTTGAGAGGGACTTTGAGGCAGACTTGGAGGAGATTGCTACATTGGGCTTTAAGAGGGATTGCTAGCCACAGACCGTCAGCAAGAGACTGCCAGCCACAGACTACCAGCATCGGACCGTCAGATCCTGCCTGCCCATTGAAGGGACTTGCCTCTGCCAACAAGGAACCCCACGATCTGCATTTCAAGGCACTGCCGTGGAAGACTGCCTTGAGTAGCCTTTCTGTTCCCTGGGGCTCCAGGTTGCCTTTGTTCTTCAGTGCGGCAAAGCTTTTNGTTCCCTAAGGCTCCAGGCTGCCTTTGTTCCTAAGTGCGGCAAAGCTATTTTTTATAGCGAACCCTTTTCCAAGTTTTCTGATTTCTCTGAATTACTAATACTGTAGAAGCATCCTTGTGAAAGATCTTCTGGACCAAATTTCCAAACCCCATCTAATTAATTTTATATAAAGTTGTGGGTGGGGCTTTCTGGAAATAAAAATAACTGCATATTTTATAATTCCTGCCTCATTAATTCCCACAACCCCGATTCAGTGGGTCCAGAGGAGGGCCACAAAGATGATCAGAGGGCTGGAGCAGTTCTCCTATGAGGACAGGCTGAGAAAGTTGGGGCTCTTCAGCCTGGAGAAGAGAAGGTTTCCAGGAGACCTGATAGTAGCCTAGCAGTATCTGAAGGGGGCCTACAGGAAGGCTGGGGAGGGATTATTTACAAGGTCTTGTAATGACAGGATGAGGGGCAATGGGTTTAAACTGGCAGAGGGGAGATTTAGACTGGATGTTAGGAGGAAGTTCTTTCCAGTGAGGGTAGTGTAACACTGAAACAAACTACCAAACCATCACAGTGTGATGGGTTTAGAACTTTCCCCCCACTATTTGAAATTGCTCAGACAATATGGAAGTACTATGAAGCTATATTTACAGCATGGCAAAAATATCAAGCATATATATACACAATATATAGACAAGTATTTACAATTATATACAAGTTAGAAATAATACAGAAATCCAAATTCCTTCTTGGGAAAAGAAAACTGCCTAGAAGTGCTCAAAATTACCTTCCTTTCTGTTCCCTCTCCCCTCTATCTCAGATGGACAAACATAAAGCAAAGCTTACGTGCTAGCTGCTGAGATTAAAGGCAAGAGGGTTGTGAGATACTGGAACATGTCGGTCAGGGAGGTTGTGGATGCTCCCTCCCTGGAGATATTCAAGACTAGATTGCATGAGGCCTTGAGTGACCTGTACTAGTGGGAGGTGTCTCTGCCGATGGCAGGGGGTTGGAACTAGGTGGTCTTTGAGGTCCCTTCCAAACTTACCATTCTATGATTCTATTATCAGAGCACATAGGGGTTAAAAAGGAAGTGATTAGATCTAATGACACAGATCACACTGAGAAACAAACAGGGTAAGTCCCAGGATAAAGCAAGAGAACACTATATTTTAACTTTTCATCTCTCTCAGGAAGGAGATGAATGATATAGACATAATCATTATTTTCTTTTCACAACCAATGACCTATTTACTCTCAATATATTCCCAATATATTCCCATTAGTATCAAACCAGCATAACCCACCTCTCTATATCATTCCGTGTTTCACTGGAAGTTATTTGGTTAATCTGAAACAATATTTACAATGATGAATAGTAAAGTNCAGAGCACATAGGGGTTAAAAAGGAAGTGATTAGATCTAATGACACAGATCACACTGAGAAACAAACAGGGTAAGTCCCAGGATAAAGCAAGAGAACACTATATTTTAACTTTTCATCTCTCTCAGGAAGGAGATGAATGATATAGACATAATCATTATTTTCTTTTCACAACCAATGACCTATTTACTCTCAATATATTCCCAATATATTCCCATTAGTATCAAACCAGCATAACCCACCTCTCTATATCATTCCGTGTTTCACTGGAAGTTATTTGGTTAATCTGAAACAATATTTACAATGATGAATAGTAAAGTTCATATTTGGAGTTTATTCTTCATTCTGGCTATCTCACTTGTAGATCATTCAAAAGCTCAGAAAACAGGAAACAGTTTGTCTCTTCATAGATGAGATGAAAACATGGACTCCTGGGAACTCTCATGTACCATAGATTCTTTGTAGGTTCTTCCTTTGGATGCCACATTGTACCTGAAACAGAAACTCATAATAACTTATATCATGCACTCTGAATTTTAAAGTCTCTCAACTAATGTTAGATTTCTTACTGAATAAAGTATAAAGTATAAGGAATAAAGGAATAAACTGAATTTCACCATCCTCTTAGAATACCTGTGGAGAGCTTGGTGCAGGCCTGGCTGACTGAGAAGGGTCACAGCCAGGTCAACCTGATAGAAATGAGCGAAGAAGTAGGACAGAGAATGATTTAAGGATGGGGTGTTTTTTGAGATAAGGAAGTCCCTGATTAAGACTGGCAAACAGGATGCAGATATCTCTCAAAGAGGAGAAGTCCTGGCCAGACATGGTAGATAAGAGGAGGATGTCCACATAGCTGCCTAATCACATTGTTAACCACAGGCTTGCAATACTAGGTGGAGTCGGACTTCACAATGTAACCAATCATGAGCTCAGCTTTTGCAATATGTATGAGCTAATTAAGAAGTGTACTTAAACAGGGTGATACCGATTAATAAACGAGTTTGCTGGTGAACCACCTGGTGTCCGCATCTCCCTTCTCCGACAAATACCTACGATGTATGACCAGGACCTTCAGCAGAAACCATGCCTTAGATCCTTGGATAGGTTTCCCTTTGCCTGAAGGAGAAAACGCTCAAACAGTTTTTCCCAACAGAATGTTTTCACCTACAACAGGAACTTTATTGTGTCCTGGGCAAAATTTAATTAATGTATTTAAAGTAATACTTTTCCTTTTTGAATGAACTATCTTTTTTCCTCCTTCAATTTGCTAAGCATATCTCATCCCAACAAATCTACTGGACATTCAGTTTCATATAAAAATGGGTGTGTTACCCACTGTTTACCCACTTTTAGCTCAAGGAGTTTCAGAAGTAATTTGATTTGAGTTTTTCCCAGTAGCACCAACTTCAATTTTGTTCCTACTAATGGTTCCCTTACATATGTTAAATACCAAATATGTAGCCCCTGTGGTTGATTCCCCTCATCCCATCAGTTCTTATCCTTCCCTCTTATCAAGAATTTCATTGCTGTCAAAGTGGAGTCCAATTCCCCTTGTGGGTCGTCCCTTTTCCGGTGTCCCTTCTTCTTTCAGAGCATGCACTGGTGCTCTGCTACAGGCTTGTTTCAAAATAGTGAGTCTTTAGAAGTTTGGTTTTCCCTCAAACTCCCCCCTTCAGGGTCTGACTAAGTGCAGCTAAAAGTTCAATCCGTGTCTGAGCTAATTTCTACCATTTCTTCCAGTTACTTGAGGCAATCCATGCCACATTTAGCAATTTTCTTAAATCCCTCAAAATTTCCCCTCTGTAGCTTTTGTAATTCCTGTTGGATATGTGGTGCTGCTTGCTCCATAAAACTTAATGTCACCACTGCTCTATTTTCTGGCAAGTCAAAGTCAAACCTGTTATACTTTCAGACTGCTACCTTGACCCTCTCCAGAAGAACTGGATGGGGGACTCCTTGGTCACTTGATATGCCTCAGATTTCGAAATGATCTACTGCCTCAGAGTATATCTGACCCCATACATAATCCATATATCTCTTCAAAGCTTCTCATTTTATTTGAGTCCCACCAGGGTTCTGATGGAGAGAAATTGGTGCCTAACCTTCCCTGTATGTACCTCCCTCCCTCTCCCACTAACAAAACCTCAACTGATCACCAGGTAGTGTTAATCCTTATCTATTTCCCATACTATCTAATAAGACATCCAAGCGTATCTGTATTATTCCAGTCTAGATATTTTTAGTCATTCCCACAGTATTTACCCTGGAACTAACATCTCCTTCCAAACATTAAGCTTAGACAGAGAAAAAGAAATTTTAATGACCCATTAATCCAGGTGATCCAGCAGCCAACTACTACCACCCACACCTACCCATCTGAGTAAGTGGTAGATGAGGTTGCTGGCATATGAGGTTGTTAAACCCCTCTCTATTGTATTCCAAAATTCATGTTAGTCTGGTGAAGTCCTCACTGACTAGAAAAAGGGAAACATAACCCCCATTTTCAAAAAGGGTAAGAAAGAAGAAAGAGAGAACTATAGGCCAGTCAGTCTCACCTCTATGCCAGGTAAGATCATGGAGCACATCCTCCAGGAGGCACTACTGAGACAGAAGAATAGAGAAGAGGTGATTTAGTACAGTCAGCATGGTTTCACCGAGGGCAAATCCTGACTGGTGGCCTTCTATGAACAGGTTACAACATTAATTGACGAGGGATGAGCAACTGATGTCATTTACCTGGACCTGAGCAAGCCTTTGACACTGTCTCGCATGATGCCTTGGTATCCAAACCAGTGAAACATGGATTTGATGGATGGACCACAAGATGGATAAAGAATTGGCTTGGTGGCCCCACCTAAAGAGTGGCTGTCAATGGCTCCATGTCCAAGTGGAGGCCAGTGACAAGTGGAGTCCCTCAGGGATCAGTCCTGGGACCAGTCTTGTTTAACATCTTTGTCAGCAACATGGACAGAGGCACTGAGTGCACCCTCAGCAAATTTCCTGATGATACCAAACTGTGTGGTGTGGTTGACACACTGAAGGGAAGGGATCCATCCAGAGAGACCTGGACAGGCTGGAGAGGTGGGCCCAAGCCAACTTCATGAAGTTCAACAAGGCCAAGTGCAAGGTCCTGCATCTGAGTTGAGTCAATATCAAGCACCAATATAGACTGGGCAGTGATTGACTTGGGAGCAGCCCTGAGGGGAGAGACTTAAGGGTGCTGGTGGATGAGAAGCTCAATATGAGCTGTCAGTGTACTCTGCCAAGGAAGCCAACCAGATCCTGGGCTGCATCAAGAGAAGTGTAGCCAGCAGGTTGAGGAAGTGATCCTCCCCCTCTACTCCACCCTGGTTAAACTCCTTCTGGAGTACTGCATCTAGTTCTGGATCCCCTGTTACAAGGGGAATATGGATGTGCTGGAACATGTCCAGAGAAGGGCCATGAGGATGGTCAGAGGGCTGGAGCACCTCTTCTATTAGGAGAGACTGAAGGCTCTGAGGTGACCTTATTGCAGCCTTTCAGTATCTTAAGGGGGGCTACAAGAAAGCTGGTGAGGGATTTTTTAGGATGTCAGGTAGTGATAGGGCTAGGGGGAACAGAACACAGCTAGAAATGGGTACATTCAAACTGAATGTTAGGAAGTTCTTCACCATGAGAGTGGTGAGACTCTGGTACAGGTTGCCCAGTGAGGTGATTGAAGCCTCATCCCCGGATGTGTTAAGGCCAGGCTGGATGAGGTTCTGGACAGCCTGATCGAGTGTGAGGTGTCCCTCCCTGTAACAGGGGGTGTGGAACTAGACCTCGGGGTCCCTTTCAACCCTGACTGATTCTATGCTTCTGTGACTCTATGAGTCTAAGTGCACCTTCTGGTGAAAGTGCTGCCATTTACAGCACTCTCTGCCTCTCTTCCCTCTCTTCCCTTAAATCCCTCAACTCCCTCTACGGGTCTGACATTCCTTGTCAACACTACCCACACCTGGGGCTGGAACTCTTACACTGATCAAGAAATCCACAGACTTTGCATATTTAATACACCTTTTCCTGGTACCATATGTAGCAAAACAACATATTTTAATTCACTAATCTCCTCATTTCCTCTATCTCTTTCCAGTGTTATTACAATCACATCTGATAGAATCAAATAACATTTTTGCAAAGTAAAGCACAACTAAACATGTGATGCTAATGACCATTCATGCCCAGATCCTTCTAATGACCCAGAATACATTCTAGAGAGACAGTTTTCAAAGCTCCTCCAAACTGACATTGTTCAGAATGCACAGCTGAACAGCTTCAATCTTACAAAGAACACAGAATGAGATACATAGAATCGTAGAATCATAGAATGGTAAGGTTGGAAGGGACCTCAAGGATCATCTAGGTCCAACCCCCTGCCATTGGCAGGGACACCTCCCACTAGTACAGGTTGCTCAAGGCCTCGTCCCACCTGGCCTTGAACACCTCCAGGAAGGGAACATCCACAACTTTCCTGGGCAACCTGTTCCAGTGCCTCACCACTCTCACTGGAAAGAGTTTCCTCCTAATGTCCAGTCTAAACCTCCTCTCTGCCAGATTAAACCCATTGCCCCTTGTCCTGTCATTGCAAGACCTTGTAAATAATCCTTCCCCAGCCTTCCTGTT
>VWZE01019670.1:67184-77620 GCA_013396675.1 Eubucco bourcierii
TTTGTCAGGCAAGATCTGCCCTTGGTGAGCCATTGCTGGTTCCCACCAATCACCTCTGGTTTGTTTTCCATTTGCCTTAGCAGAACTTTCAGCAGGATCTGCTCCATGATCTTACCAGGCACAGAGGTGAGGCTGACTGCTCTGTAGTTTCCAGAGTCATTCTTTTTACCCTTCTTGAAGATGGGTGTTATGTTTGCCCTCCTCCAGTCAGCAGGAACTTCACCAGCCTGCCATGACTTTTCAAATATGATGGACAGTGGTTTGGCAACTTCATCTACCAGTTCCCTCAGGACCCGTGGATGGATCTCATCAGACCCCATGGACTTGTGCACATTCAGGTTTCTTAGGAGCTCACAAACATATTTAGCAAGTTAGTAAAATGAACAGAAGACACCAATGAGACATGACAGATTGCAATCTCCTCTACCCCTCACTTATGAGACCTCCAAAGGGGTCCTCAATATACAACAATATCGCTTTATACACACAGACACACGTGTGTGTGTATATATATTTTTTATTTTATTAAAATATATGTATATATGTACATAAGCAATATACTGCTTCAGACATTTCCCTTCCCCTTTTAGACATTCAAGAGATTTTCTGACAACTTTCAGAGGATCCCAAATATGCAACTTTTAGACTTCTTTTAACCCTTTACGTTCTGCTAATTCTGGGGCCTCTGCTGGAACTTGAGCTCACTTTCCCCAGCCTCCTTCAGGAGAGTGCTCCAAAGCCTCCTTCAAATACCCTGGCTGGTACTCATATGCAGCCCTGCCCTTTTTTGGCTTCACATAACCTCTTATTTTCCCCTGCACAGTTTCTCTTCAACGTTGTCTTTTCTACCACTCACGCACAGCTTTTGTGACTGACTTAAGGAGCAGATTTGGGCCTCTCCATTCCCTTCTCACTTGAGATGTATTCTCCCCATTCCAATATAACAATCCCAACTCTACAGACTTCACACATGATTTAAGAGTAGGGTTCCTCTTTAATAAATGCCTTCGCTTCTTCCAAGAGTCTTGTTTCAGTTCCTGGTCCTCTGGGTATCAAATTTTCTCCCCCAAAACTCTGGGTTTCACAGGTTTCTTAGAGGTACTTCAATCCCATGGAGATGTTGAGAATCAGTGTCCCATATGGGTCACCAAACTGGGTGCTGGAATTGAAAAAAAAATCATGGACAAGAAGTGGTATTTCCATTTATTTAGTGCTAGATAAGGCACATCCTTCCCAAAAGTCCCATGGACCGCAAAGCGAGTTTTCCAGTTATTTATACAAGAGTTTTCACAAAGTCCCATCTACCTAATACAATTATTCCTCCTACCTATTACATACTCAAGGAGTATGACTCATTGAAATATTTGGACACATGCACCTGCCAAGGTACCCTCCACACAAACCCACCACCTCCAAGGCCACTGTCTCATGATTAAGACCATAACTCCCATAAATTTCCTTCCCTTCACACTTCTGCATGAAAGCTTCCCAGTAAACATGATGGGGAAAGGAACAGCTCATTGAAGGTTTCTTTCAGTATATCTTTGAATAACCTATTAAACATTCAGAAAAGTCACCTACAAGTGAAATCAAGGAAGTTATTTAATTAATGTGAATATTAATATTTCTTTAATATTTTCAAACTTATATATATTATGCCAGGTTTACTGCACCAAAAGAGAATATCACTGCACTAATTTTCTGATACTCATTGGCTCCACAGAACAGACTTTAGATATGGACCTTGAAATCTCAACATTCCCTCCTCTTTCCCAAATTATGATCTGTTACACAAGGTGTAAACTTTCTCTCTCTGAGCTTGTGCTTGCACATGCATTAATCCATTTCTCAGACAAAGTACTGTGTCTTAAGTATGTGGAAATACGGGGACCATACCTGATAAAAGGTCAGTTCTTCAGTTTCTTGCGCGTTCCACTTCAGACTGCACTTCTGTTGAAGAATAGGGAACCATTTATTGGACATACTTCTGAGTGGGAAGAGACAAATAGAATATATTCTGATGACTTTTAATTAATGTCCTTACAGTGCTTTAGTATTGACATATTAATAGCAAGATGTACTTAAGCCACCAATATACTGTGCCTAGTTGTGCAAGAAGTTTTGCCACAATTTAGGAGATAAATAAAACCTATGGCATTCTCAGCCTTATTTAGCTGAACTTTACCTATTGCTAGCTTTTGGTGCCTAAGACAAAAACCATAACAAGTCTGTTTTTCTATGCCTCAAGAGTATGATGTGAAAATGAGTGCTGCTTTCAGTAACATGAGATAGGCACAAAATAATCAGTTTTTAAACTTAGGTCTTTTAATTTGCACTGTATTTTTTTTACAGTTATTAGTATGGGAAATATTTCAAATTTTAACTTTAAATTAACAAATTTAAATTCAACCTGATAAAAAAATTTTAAGAAAGCCTGTAAGTAAATTCCGGTTTACTCAAGAGCATGCTTCACAGAATTAAGATTCTTTCAGAGTTTCTGAGAGACTGCTTTACCCTGCAGAGGTGTCACTTCTCAGTAAAAATACACAGATACTCAAAGATACCTTACTAATTTATTAACTAAGGGATGTAAATTGTAGAAAATATAATAGCAACCCCAATTGCCTTCTGCTGCTGTGAATTTTGACTGCTGTAACAGCTGGCAAGTCCCTTTTCACAGATTATGACCTACTGCACAGGGTTCCCATCCATAATGAGGTACACCAGATGCAACTGTTCTAGCAGTTTTATAGTGTCTCGCTTGCAGCACAGATCCATCAGTCACTGATAGCAGACATGTCTGGAATGTGGATGCAACTTTCAAGAGAACCTTGGATAATAAAGCAATGAAGTTACTGTTCCCCAGCAGGTGTATTTAATGTTTCAAATCAACAAGAAAAAGCGCTATCCATGTACTTATGATTGAGTACACATCACATAAATGCATTGCTTCTGTGTATATTGCTTAACTACATCATCATATAGAGTAGTCACATCATATGGGAACCTAGTAAGTTTTCACAGACTATTCAAATTAAACCTGAATACATGAAAAATCAAGCACATGGATCACCAGTTCCTCGTAAAATAGTCTTGTCATTGAACTACTGCAAACCAAACTGCTGAGACAGGCACTTAGCCTAAACCATCTTCCTTCCCCTTATCCATGTATCATAACCACTTGTAGTTCTACCCTCTTTTTGACTAGGGGATCCACTTTGCACTTACTACTTTAACCATCATTTCAATAAGAAAAACCAAGCCAAACCAACCAAACTGAACCAAACTGAACCAACACAACAAAAAAGCAACAAACAATATAAGCTTGCTATGTACAAACAGTTTCACTGCTGTCGCAGATGTTTGTCTCAAAAACTGCTTCTCTGCTTCCCTTTCATTGTATTCAAGCACCTGTGGTAGGCTTTCATGTACACTGCAGTTCAGGCACTTTTTGGATCCATTCATCTCACCTGTGCTGACTCAAGGCCGTTGTTTTACAGTCAAGCTTGCACAAACAAAAGTGAAGC
Organism: Eubucco bourcierii; assembly: GCA_013396675.1. Classification (NCBI taxonomy): domain Eukaryota; kingdom Metazoa; phylum Chordata; class Aves; order Piciformes; family Ramphastidae; genus Eubucco; species Eubucco bourcierii. Next base: position 70,712 of record VWZE01019670.1, read on the forward strand.
AATAGTCAAGCAGAATATTACTGGCAATTGGTGTTTTGAGACCATGACTGTGCTCAGTATGTCTGCACCATTACATGATCTGCCCTGGTTAGGGAACACCTCTATCAACTACCCATTAGTGGGAAATGAGGGGGAATTCAGCAATAAAAGACAGTTCCATGAACTGCAAGCATGCACACCCACCAACAAAATGACATGAAGCATGCTGGACATTGTTGCAACCTAGAGTGGTGACACTTTTCTCCTCTCTGATGCAAGCTCATTTTTCTCACCACTCTCCTTTCTCACTCACTCACTCTCTCCTGTTTTCTCTGTGTCTCTCAAAGATGCAGCTTGGAGAGGGACTTGAGGTTGTTGTTTCATAGTCGAGTGTATGTGAGTCAGCAGCGTGCCAAGAAGGAAAGGTCAATAGGTTGTATTAGAAACATTGTGGCCATCAGGAACAGGGAGGTGATTGACTTTTTCCCTTGGTGAGGCCGCATCTGTGTTCAGTTCTGGGCTCTTCACTGTAAGAGGAACATTGAGGTGCTGGAGAGTGTCCACAGAATGGTAGTGAGGCTTGTGAAAGGCCTGGAGCAGGGGTATTTGGAAAGATCTAATTGAACTACTAAGTAGTAACATTTTTAAGGTGCTAAAAGATGTATCTTTGGAGAAAAGACCTTTTATCAAAGTCCTGTCTGTGTCTGTGATTGACTTAATTTTCCTTCTTAGTAACTAGAATGTTGCCATGTTTAGATTGAATATGTCAAGAATGTTAATAATACACTGGTTTCCAGCTGTTGCTAGGAAAATAAAGTACTGCACAACTTCCCATGCTTTGCCAGTGTGCAGGTGTACGAGAAGTTGAAAGGGATCATGGCCAGGGTAGCAGACCCAAACTAGTCAAGGAGATATTCTCTATTGTAGAATCCCATGCTTAGTATAGAAATTCAGAGGAGTTGGCTGGGAAGGGTGAATAGATGCTCAGGCATTGGTCAATTGAGCAATTGCATCACTTCTCATTTGTTTGTGTTACTTTTTTTTTTGTTGTTGTTGTTGTTATCTTGCTTGTCATTACTATTACTATTTTAGTTATTATCATTACAATATTAAGATTGTTATAGTTTAGTTTACTGCTCTAATATCAACTCACAGCGTTTATTTGTTTGGGGTTTTTTTGTCTTGTTTTGTTTTTTAAAATTTTCCTCTGATTCCATTGGGAGGAGGAGGACTGAGAGAGCAGGGTGATTAGTGTGTGCCAGCAGTTAAACCACAGCAGTCAACTGAGTTAGTGATGAAACAGCACAGCGACTTTACGTTTGGTCCATTTTAGTAGAATGATTGGATAAAATGATCTGGTGATGAATTGCATATATATAATCATAGCAATAATAGATAGTCACTATTTATTTTTGTTATTTTAATTATAAATCATTGAAAAAAATCAGCAGTCATTTACTAATATACACTGACTTGGTTGTGGGAATTCATGAGGCAGGAATTATAAAATATGCAGTTATTTTATTTCCAGAAAGCCCCACCCACAACTCTATATAAAATTAATTAGATGGGGTTCAGAAATTTGGTCTGGAAAATCTTTCACAAGGGTGCTTCTACAGGGAATTTAGTAATTCAGAAAAATAAGGAAGCTTGGAAAAGCTTTGCTATTAAAAAAAATAGCTTTTCACACTTAGGAACAAAGGTAACCTGGAGCCCTAGGGAATGTTCATGCTACTCATGGTAGTGGGGTAGGAATTCAGAGATAGTCCCTTGGCTCCTTGTCAGCAGTCTTTTGCGGCAGTGCCTTGAAGTGCAGAACGTGAGGCAGCACAGGGTAAAGCTTAGACTGCTCACAGCATACCCACGATTACGGCAGAGGCAGGTCCCTTCAACAGGCAGGCAGGATCTGACAGTCTGATGCTGGCAGTTCATGGCCAGCAGTCCCTTCTTAGCAGTCCGTGGTTAGCAGTCCATAGCTAGCAGTCTGACGCTGGCAGTCCGTGCCTAATAGTCTGTGGCTAGCAGTCCATGTCTAGCAGTCCCCCTTAAAGCCCTCTCAAAGTCTGACATAGCAGTGTGCTCAAATTCCACCTCAAAGTCCAACTAGATAATGTGTGCCATATATATATATATATATATATATATATATACTGGGGTGATTTGACACCTACTCCTTTCATATTCCAAACCCCCCCACCCCGAACCAGAGGTGTAGGGGGGAGCAGAACAGTTTCACACCCTATTAGAACCTCCAGTGGCGTAGGGACTTGGGTGTGCCCCACCACATAGACTTATATATATGTATATACATGCAGCTACACATATACATGTATATACATATATATATACACATACACGTATATATATACACACACACACACACACACACACACACATATATATATATATATATATATATATATAGGCTTCTTCAAACATATAAGTAGAAAAAGGAAGAATGGGGAAAGTGTGGGCCCACTGCTGATTGGCGTGTCATCGGGTGCTCCAAACTTCCTCCCTCCCTTTCCTGTCTGAGGAGGTTTGAATGGGGGAAGGTAAAGGTGCAAAATTGCTTTCCCCTACCCCTCCAGGCTTGAATAGGGAAAGGGGAAAGGCAAAAGGCACCCTTTTTCTCCACTTCCCACACACATGCTCAATCATAAGAAAGCCTGCACTGGGACTGTGATTGGCTGGATTTTTCACACTCAATACTGCTACTGGAGAGATTGTCTAGGAAAGACTTTAAACAGAGCAACCAGAAAGCATACACAGGCCCATTAAGTCTATTTGGTCCACACGGTTCCATTTGGAGAGATTTCCCTATGGCACCTGGACTGGGCTTGTCCTTGAGCTGGCATACCCTAGCTTCCTATTTCCCACCCCTGAGCTGGGATGACCCTGCCTCTGCCCTGAACTGCCACTGTTCGCAGAAACACTCCAGCAGTTTCCCTGCACTGCTAAGGAAGTGTCGTGCCATGAGATTTACCTTGTGGAAGCTGTGTCTGGAGACATTTTGACTTTTGCAGGTTCCATTCACATCGGATTTATGACATGTGGTTCCCAAACTGGATTATAACTTGCAGTTTCCAGAGCCAACCACGAAGGAGATTTAGAGACTGTCTCCAAATTCCTTCTCCACTCTCATGAGTAAATCTGGTGCTCTCTCAGCTTTTCCCTAGGGCTCTGGGACACGTCTGATTTCGGAGAGGGGAATAGCGAATAGGAAAGGTGTGTGAAGACTGGTGGAAAGCCAATGTCACTCCAATCTTCAAGAAGGTCAAGAAAGTTGTTTTGGGAAACTAAAGACCAGTCAAACTCACCTTCACCCCTGGTAAAATGATGGAGCATCTCATTCTGGGGGTAATCTCTGGGCATATAGAAAGGAAGAAGGTTATCAGAAACAGCATGGATTTACCAAGAGGAAATCATGCTTGACTACTCTGGTAACATACTATGATGTTGCAACTGAATGGGTAGATGCAGGGAGACCAGTGGGTGTAGTCTACCTTGACCTATGCAAGGATTTTGACACTGTCTCCCATAAGATCCTTGTGAGCAAGCTCAGGAAGCGTGGGATAGAAGAACAGAGAGATGGATTAAGAACTGATTGCACAATGGAGTGCAAAGAGCAGTGATCAATGGTGCCAAGTCCAGCTGGAGACCTGTAACTAGTGTAGTCCCCCAAGGACCAGTGCTGGACCCAGGTCTGCCCAACAACTTCATTAATGTCATTGATTAGTGTCTTCTCAGAAAGTTTGCTGACAATAAGAAACAGAGAGCCTCTATTGATATAGAGAGTGGTGATCAATGTCACAACGTCCATCTGGAGACCAGTGACAAGTGGTGTCCAGCAGGGGTCAGTGCTGGAACCAGTGCTGTTTAACATCTTTGTCAGTGATATGGACAGAAGAATCGAATGCACCCTCAGCAAGTTTGCAGATGACACCAAGCTGTGTGGCACAGTCGACTTGCTAGAGGGCAGGGATGCCATCCAGAGGGACCTAGACAGGCTGGAGAGGTGGGCCCAGGCTAACCTGACGAAATTCAACAAGGCCAAGTGTAAGGTCCTGCACCTGGGGAGGCACAATCCCAAGCACAAATACAGGTTGGGTGGTTAACAGCTGGAGAACAGCCCTGAGGAAAAGGACCTTGGGGTCTGGGTTGCTGCAAAGCTCCACATGAGCCTGCAGTGTGCACATGCAGCCCAGACANACAGGCTGAGAGAGTTGGGGCTCTGCAGCCTGGAGAAGAGAAGGCTTCCAGGAGACTTTATAGTAGCCTTCCAGTATCTGAAGAGGGCCTACAGGATGGCTGGGGGGCGACTATTGACAAGGTCTTGCAATGACAGGACAAGGGGCAATGGGTTTAAACTGGCAGAGGGGAGATTTAGACTAGATGTTAGGAGGAAGTTCTTTCCACTGGAACAGGTTGCCCAGGGAGGTTGTGGCTGCTCCCTCCCTGGAGGTGTTCTAGGCCTCGTTGGACAAGGCCTTGAGTAACCTGTACTAGTGGGAGGTGTCCCTGCCTATGTCAGGTGGTTGGAACTAGATGATCCTTGAGGCCCCTTCCAACCTTAGCCATTCTATGATTCACTGTGCAACCATTCAGTGAAGCTTGGACAGTCTGGAGAGCTGGGCAAAGATGAATCTAATGAGGTTCAACAGAGACAACTGCAGAGTCCTGCATCTGGAAAGGAATGGCAAACTGCACCAGTACAAGTTAGATGGTGATCTGTGATAAGACAAAGGGCAATGAAAACTACATCACAGGAAGTTACACCTCAACATGAGTAAGAACTATTTCTGTAAGGCTCATGGAACACTGGAACATCCCCAGAGGTCTTATGGAATCTCCATCTGTGGAGACTTTCAAAAGCTGTCTGGATGCATTCCTCTGTGACCTGTGCTTGATTATATGGTCCTGCTCTGGCAGGGTGGTTGGACATGAAGATCTCCAGAGATTCCTTCCAACCTCTAAAATTCTATGATCCTGTTATCCTGTGATAATGTGCAGGTCTTCTTATGCAGTAAGTGATAAAACTTGTAATTATTTGTGTTGGATTTTTGTTCTTGTTTGGTTGTTGTTGTTTTTCTTTTTTTAATATGACTGGAAGATTGAGATTTTAATCATTAAAATTAACAGAAAACAACAATGTACTTGCAACAATGAAATGTTTCTTAGAGACATAGTAATATAATATGGATTTGTTGTTTTTATAATGTTTTCAAACAATTTGCTGAAAATAAATGTTTATATTTTAAGACATATTTGAAAATATTTTCTACATAGAAATGGGATTAAAAGCAATATAAAATGCATTTTTTTAAAATAGTAGGCTCATAACGACAAACTGCCACAGCAAAATTGACTAAAATGAGACCAGTTTGCAAGAGAATATGAAACAGGCTTAATGGAAGATTAATTATTATATGCACATTTATTAAAACTATAGCTGATTTTTTTTGGGGTACAAAAATCTGTGTATTTTCAGTCCCTTTTTTCTGATTGATTATATTGTTAGCCTTCATAAGAGTTTTCTAGTTGTATGTAGAAATCTGATTTGTTCATAAAGTTTCTTTATTTAAAAACAAAGGTGGATTTTTAAAAAATTATTGCTATAAAATAAACAATACATTAAATTGGTTCTTTTTTTTTTTTTTCAGATGTGCAGCATTGATGGTGCAACAAAGATACATTGTAATGCTTACAAGCCTGTACTGCACTACTGCTTCTGTCATCTTTAAAGGAGACAGAATGTAATTGAATGTGGAATGTGCTGGTAAATAAGTGCTAATAAGGGTCTACAAAATTTATATTGTAAAATAAAACACATTTTAAAGATCATAACTAAATAGATTGATTTAGTTTTAAAATAAAGTTGTATTTTACTACTTGTTTACAAATTACAATTAATATTACTGAATTTATAGGGATATTAATGTATCATATCCATATGAATTTGTTTCTCAAGCATACCAACTAGACAGAAATATACACATTATCTGAAATGAAAATGTTTTTCTACTCATTAATAGAATCTTGAATGAATTATAGTTCTCAAATAAATACACTAAAAATAAACACAGTAATTTCAAGCAAATACTTCCTTCTACCCAGTAGTGCAACCATATAAGGCCAAGTTTCATTTTGCTCTTGCTTTGTGCACATTTCCTTTGGGTTCCATCTTGCTGAGTTTGTAGCTCATGAAACTGCGTTTGAAATATATACTTGAGCTTGAAAGTCACAAATCAAACTTAACTTCTGATGACAGTGTTAGCTTCACCATTACTGCTCTACTCCCCCAGTGATGAGTCAGATATAAAGCTCTTCCACGTGAATTGTCTGAAGTTTACAACCTAATTTCCTCTTCTCAAAATCACCACTCTCCAAAGTACAATATTTTTCATTTCCCTCTTCCTTCTCAATATCTTTTTGTACAATCCATATATAGAACATGAGTCAAAATTGTGTTTTCAAACTAGTTTTTCTCAGATAGACCAGTAAAATATATCTACACCTACCACATGAAGGACTTCTCATGGTTTAGTATCTTTTATTGAATGAAAAGCCCCATTGGACCAAACATGCATTAGGAAGATCAAGAGTACACTTGCAATATTAAATTCCAGTTTTATTTACTTATATTTTTTTAATGAATCCTTTATAATCTGTTAACTGTCCTCATTAATCTTCTGCACTTTGTAACAGAGTTGTCACCTGTCAGCAAACTTATTGTCAATGGCAATTTCTTCAATGATCCTGTCCTTCTCTTTAGTAATAATTACACAGGGGGTGAAAGGCATTGTTTCTGCTCTGTCAAGTACTAAAAATAGTAAAATTATTAAAAGTTGTATTTATTGAAATTTGATTTATCAAAACAAGTGTGACGACTCACTCTTGGTGTGCTGGTTTGAGGCTAATTGGAATATT
>VWZE01019674.1:0-30136 GCA_013396675.1 Eubucco bourcierii
GGACACCATTCTGTCCATTAGGACAGTGTTAAACTCAAACTGGTAACTGCAAAAGCAGTCATGAAGATGCAACACAAAACAGACGAATTGGACATAGTCCAAACACAGAAGTACTGATGCAGTACCAATTCCGATTCCTGGAAATAAATTCACTTGGAGGGTTTCTGAGGATTTTTTGTTCATGCCATTGGCAGCAGCAATTATTTTACAAGGAATTTTGGTCTTCCTTTACATTTTACTGGAAGGGTCACAAAAGCTGAAGGCTAGAGTTCTTCTTACAGTTCTACTAAGAAGAAAGATCAAGCCCCAAGACATCAGACCAACACTAGTTTCAAAGTATTTTAGAAGTTAAGTCTCACTACTATTTACAAATGAAACTTAGCGAAAATTTCTGTTGTTGAACTTCCTGAATGCAGGATTACTTAAATAAAGCTGTAAGTGCCTTGAATCCAAGCATCTCTGGTACAGGTTTTTATTCCTGACTGAAAAAAAGCCGTACAATCTGCTTTATGTGCCTTCAGGATAGAGAGCAGGATAAACACACCTGCACTCTTAGATGCATTCTTGCTACGACTTCTCCTATGCACTGGATGGTTGAGTCAGAACAGTGGAATACCACAGCTGATGACTAAAATGCTATGCAGCAGCCTAAACACTTGATTACAGATGAAGTAAGTGCTTTGCAGTTCAACTCATATGGCCCACGATAAAACAGATTGGTACAGACTTCTCCATCCAGGCAACAAGCATCACTCTGGTAGCTTTACAGAGTAACAGTTCTGGATTAGAAATAAGGTAAATACCAGGAAAGATTTTAGAAAAAAAGTATTCTGGGACAGAAACAGAGTCAACTTCTGTTCCAACAGAAAAGTAAAGAAGAAACAAAATATTTTTTTAAAGTAGAAAAGCAAAGATAGTCACTATACAGAGATCCATTAAAGCAAACAAGAAAACGACAACTAAACTACTTCAGATTTATTTTAAAAAAGGATGATCCAGATATATCCATAAGGAACATGTACGTCTAAGAAAAGAACCAGATGTCAGCACAATCTGTAACAGCAAAGAAAGAAGAAACTGTATTACTTTTTCTGTCTTTCAAAATACTGTACCCAAAAAATCTCTCCCTCAAGAATAGTAACTTCAAACCCTTCCCTGTTCCAGTGAGGGAGATTAAGATTAGTAACACCTCCAAAGCATTGGTCCAAGTCTTAAGAGCAGAAGCTGAAATGTTTTAGTGGCCCTGGAACATCAAGTGTTTACATTCCATCAGCTAAACTCTGTGAACAGTCAAATCAGTAACACATCCACCAACTTTTCTTTGGCATCTCCAGCTGCCAATGTTCCCTTCTTTTTTGCCAATTCTGTTACTACTATCACATTTGCCTTCACGAAAAGCAGAGCAGAAACCCCTTGCCTTAAAAAGCAAGTTACTGTTACAGTAACTGAATGTTTTAGCTGTTTCTGATTTGTGTTTTCTCCCTCAACTCTGTCTAAATATTCCAGGTATAGCAATGCATAGATGTATTTATATCCATTCTAACTCTGATACCTAGTCATACCACCTCCCTGCTTCCTCTTCCCAGGAATCTTCTGTGTTCCCACAGGGATCATAATTTTGACAGTCCTAAGAACTTTCCTTCAAAACTGCATTGTTGTTTTAATGCATCTGATGCACCTATCTTACTTTACCTTTCAAAACATCAACAAAACACTCTGCTTGATGTTAATGATAATCCAGTGCCTATAAGGAAGCTCACTGTAAAGTTTTTCTTGAAGAGTAATGAATTCTACACTTGAAGACAGATGTTTGAAGTAGAAATGGGAAAATAAATGGTTCCAGAAGAGTAGATAAAGGTAAAATCGGATACTTTCTTGAAGGTCTGGATTTGCATCAGAAAACTGAAGGCATAAATACTAAAAGGCCCCCATACCATTAAGCAGGAAGGGGAAATTATTACGCCTTGGTTGATAAAGATTGCTGTCATTTAACCACAGCAGATAGCTAGACACTCTTTACCCTACCTATCTCCACCTGAAGTCTACATAGTATCAAATATTGATATTAACCAAAGAATACTAAATGCCAAACTAAATATTACCTGAAACAAGACAGAAGTGGTTTACCATATGAAGAGACTCCACTATTAGACTTATCTGAAGTAGCTGAAATCACAGAAACGCTTTTAAAAAGCGACCAGAAGTTAAAAAAAATCCCAAACATATATTTTTTAAAAGCCAGTATTTCTAATATATGTAAAGGAGTTGTTCAACTCTCACAATTACCAGTCTTGTCTTAGCCTTAGTCTTGAAACAGACACTTGGAAATGAGAGTTCACAAAGTAGTAATGGTGGCAGGAAGCAGCAGACCCTGTAGTTTATTTTCCTATCAAAAAGGACAGGTCTGTTTCAAACAGAAAAAGAAAAAACACTGCACTGGACAAGACAAAGGAGAAAAACCTAGATGTTTCCACTGAAGTACTATGTAACACAGCATTCAGTGAGATTTAACCTAGCATACAGCAGAATGTTTTGTGACATTAAATACAAAGTCTACATAAGCAATGCATCCCAAGATGCAGAACCAATCTGCCTATCATCAGACACAGTGAAGGCTCCTAAACCTATGCACAGTTAAAGCAGATGAAGCAAGTTTTAAGAGTTCCCAAAAGCAGCTGTTTGACAAGCAGCAGCATTCAAAATAAGGAAGCAAAACTGCTAGACAAGTTTTTGGTTATTTTTTTTAATTGTTTGGGGTTTTTTCCCACCCATACTCTTTGTAAGTGAATAGATTAAAAGGATGGCAAAGCTTGGTTAGTCTTGAATCGCGTTCAGTAGCAAGTCTTAATGTAAACAAGGAAGTCAATCAGATGTACTTTTATTTATTACTGAAGAAAACTTCACTAGCTGAAGACACTTCAAATATCCTCTCCAACTACAAAAACACTCATTTGACTTCCTTTCACCCTGTACTCGCTTCATTCCAGAGCTATTAAGAACTCTATGAAGAAATTACTGGTGCTTGCAGAACAGTAGAGGTTGGAAGAGACAGCTGGAGATCTAGTCCAACCCCCCTCTATGAAAGCAGCTTTGCCTAAACAAGGTTCCACAGGTTTTCCTTCACACATCCAGGAGGGTTCTTGAAAGTCTCCATAGGAGACTCCACAGCCTCTCTGGGCAGCCAGTTCTAGTGCTCCTTCCCACCTTTTTTTGGTAGCACGTGCAGACAGTTACTTTCAAGAAGCATGCCAAAGCAAGTAAAACTTAGGTGATAGCCTAATGAATTGCCGGTACAGAAATGAAGCAAAAAAAAGGTAAAGCAATATCTTTATGGATAAAGCATGGAATGCTTTCAAGGCAGACTCAAGAGCACTGTGGACTTCTCAGGTCAGTAAGTACAGCAGTTAAACACATTTTCAAAAGTATATGGAGACTCAGCTTTACCTTAATTGAACAGCTGAACATTAAAAGGTATGGATGGTTAATTCATTTGTTCCTTAGAACAAATCATGACACGCACAATGCTGCAATTGCCTTGAAAAGGCAGTCAACTAATTTTGTACACTGAAAGTACACCATAGTATCAGAAAAAATTAAACAAAGGCATGGTCTTTTGAATAATCTTCATGTCAGGCATATTTGGGGTCTGTTTCAATGTGCTACGTAGATACTAATTTTTAAATTAATCACTAAAATAATTTTTATAATGGTTAGGTTCCTGTTTTAATTATATGAGATCCCTATCCAAAGAAAATATTTCATGTGCACAATTACCTAACACAATTTAACCGCCTTAGGTATGATCACATTCTTTTTTAGCACTTTCGCTTGTTTTGTTTAGTGTGAAAAGTAAGTCCCTCTTGCCCTTCTGCATGTGAAGGCTTTGAATCTCAGTACCACAGGTAAAGAATTTAGGATCGAGCAGTAGTAGTAGTCATCTTCTTCTGGTTTAACAACAACAAACAAACAAACAAACAAACAAACAAAAAAAAAGAAAGAAAGAAAAGAAAGTACTTTTTATAGGGGGGTTGTTTAATGTTTCGCCTAAATTGTCACTTATTTAATTTTTGGAGAAAGAATTGTATTGTTTTATTCTTTTTTTTTGAAGTTTGACTAGCACTAAGCTGTCTCCATGAATACCTGTGTGCTGTCACGAAATTATCATGCACCTGTACATAACCACAGTGAGCATTAGTTAGGCTGTATTTAATTTTATTTTTATTAGTTCTTAAATTCTTTTTCACAGCTTTTTTAATACAAAAAGCCTACACTCTATAATTACTTCAGTTTTAGGTAAGAACGAAGACCCATCATCTCTCAGAAAAGAAAAACACTAAGTATTCAAGTTTGTTTGTGTCTCAGTTTGTTTGTGTCTCAGTTCTAAACCTCCAGCTCAAACAGGTACATAGAAAGCTAAGTTCACTCATCACCTTGAAACGTGACCTAGACACTGCAGAAAAAACCCTACTCCCCATTCCCAAGAATAACACTGTTTAGCCTAGACTGTTGGTGTGAGTAAGAAATCCCTTGCAGTGATGGATTATTTGCACTTGGTGGCCATTTCTGAAAGGCACAGTTATTTTAATTACCTACCACTTCATTTTTTTTATTCCAGGAAGAAAATGAATGTCTGTGATATGTTACTGAAAATTAATTGTTCAAACCAGTGTAGTATTTATTTTTTAAAATAGAGATAAAGTATGTAGATAGGTACAAGTAACAAAAATAAGGTTGCATTTATTACTACTACAATGTATAGCATATTGATAGGTGTACGACATTTACAATGCAACTGCTTAATACAAAGCTCAAACCCGTAAGACCTACGTATTTTACAACTGCATGTAAGAAAACAATTGGTAAAACTGTTATGTGACACACAATTATCAGTTGAACAACACAATGCTGCAATCAAATGATAACATTAACTTTTCCTGTATTATTCCATTAACTTTATTCCAGTACGTAACAGCAACTCTCCCACATTCTCTCCTTCATCAGTTCTCCTTTAAAAGCATGGCCTAACAAAAAATTTCCAAGAAAACGTTACACCTGAATAAAGCAACCTACAATTTACCAGTTGTGATCCAACGAGTTCACAGAATCAATAAAATGGTTTTAGCTAGGAAGGGACCTTTATATATGTCGTCCAGTTCAGCTCTCAACAAGTCTTGCTAAAAAACATTGTCTCCATTTTCCTTCTATGCTCCTTTTAAGTACTGAAAGCCACTCTAAGTTCCTTCTTGGAGCCCTCTCTTCCCCAGGCTGAAAGAATTTAGTGATATTTTCCAAAGTCTAAATTCCTTTTGTAAAAACATAACTCCTTGAAAACGAACAGTTAAAAAAAAAAAACTTAATGAAAATGAAACTTCAAACCTAACTAAATCCTGCCAGACAACTAAATATTCGCAAATATTTCTGTCCTGAACCACTCTGACACCTGCAACACACTAGAAGTCTAATTAGATAGCTTCAGTTTCTCTGAATATCGAAAATACCCCCAAACCCCACACCCCAATAACATGTGAAACCTATCAGTTAAGAATTACACTGAATCACCACTCCAAACCAGATGCACATAAGCACTCAAAATAGGCTTCTCTGAGTCTGCAACAGTTCCTCAGTAACAAATATCAGAAAAGAATTATGAACTTGCTTGAAAATCTATTGACACTGAAAGTACCAAACAGTGTGTATGCATTTTTTACATTCTCTATTAATTTTTAAGGTTCTCTTAAGGATCCTTACAGTAACACACAACACCCAACGCTACTTGTGAAGATTCCTGGTACTGGAAACTACTCCTTTTCCCCAAGTTAAACAGCAACATACAACTTGCTACCCATATTCTTCTCACTCTGAAATACATATCTAAACAAAAAAAAAAAAATTAACAATATCTGAACAAATAAAGTACAGTCTGTAATTAAGAGTTCAACACAGATTTATCATTCGACCTCTCAAAATTCCACGATCACAATTCCATGTGCAGTGCATGTTATACTGGTTGTGTGAGAATGTTTCAAGTTCAAAGTTAATCTCATGCCTTTTTGTTTCTTCGAGACAGTATTCAATGTTTCTTCAAGTCTTTCCACGGCTTCTGGGGATGCCTATGCTTTTAGTATCTTGGAAACCTATCCTGTCCCTTTTGGTACAGCTGTGACAAAAGAATAATGCTTATGTTATGTTTTCAGTGATGCTGTTTACATACACAGGTTTCCAGACTTGCCGTTTGCACACAGCATACACACAACCATAACCATCCCCAAAAGTGAATGTCCAAGTAGAAAATACAAATATACACGATGCAACATTACTGAACCTAAACCCACTCAGCACTGCACTCTTTTCTCTTGCGTAATTTGGTTTCTTAAAAATGGAAAGAGGTCAAGAAAGAATCCAAAGCAGTATGCAGCACTGAGGCCACTCATATATTCAAGTGTAAACTTTGTAATCAAGTGAAGAAGTTTCTTGCTAGCACAATAGTACTTTCAGAACATTGTCCCTGTAATCTTGCAGAATGTACCAAGCAAAAAAGCCCAAATCAAAAAATATTATTATAAATCCCCTAATTGCATATCCTTCCTCAAAGTATTTACTATTTCAGAGTTATCCTATTATACCATAAATGCTGTGATTAACACTTAAACCTTCCAGCCAGCATTAGTAACAGTTCAGAGGTAAGCTGGCTCTGTAATACACAAGACACCAGTATAAAATTTCTTTGTTTGGAATTATTTTTAACCACAACGCTTGTATCTTATGGTCTTAAGAATAGATAAATAAACCAAACAATGAATATGAAAGCATGAAGTTTAACAGATGGAAGGATGAAAGTAACAACAAAGTCTGAAATCTTGTGCTGTGCAGCGAGATTAGGCATTGCACAGGTACACAGTCACCACGTACCAGGCAGTCCATTGTCACAGCAATGTCCAGTCTGCATGCTCTGCACATTTTTGCATGTTTCACTTGCACACAAGCAAGCTTTTACATCTAAAAAAGAGCATTGCTTAAGGACCAGTAAGCCTGTGTGTGTCAGGTTTACTAACAGACTCATTATATGCCCATTAGAAAGAAATGTAAGTTATTAACATAGCTTTATTTCAATTATATTTTCATTAATAACAAGTATTGCTAATACAGCAACATCAAAAAAAGCCAGTAGTAAAAGGTCCATTCTGGATAGTTTGCCCCTGCTGGCATGATTTTCATTTTTAGAACTCTCTTTGTTACTTAAATCTTCTAAAGAGAAGTAAAATCATGAGTAACAGGATAAACTGAAGGAGTAATAACATTTATTTAATTTCAATGTAAAGAAGTAATTACCTGTTTGTATTCACCAACGCAGTTCTGACAGCAGAATCTTTTCTGCTGACCATCAATAGTAAGAATATTGTTTCCAGCTCCTTTACTGGGCAAATACTCCCCACAATGCTCACAGCAATTCATTATTAAACCATTTGCCATCCTGTATCTATTGAAGCAATGATCACTGCACAGTTTATGAGTCATATTTTTAAAGCTAACTTCATGACGAATCTAAAAAACATGAATAAAAAAAATATTCCATAAGCACACAAGCACAAAGTTGCCTGAAACTACTAGACAAGCCAGAACTCTTTACACTGATGTATAGTAACTAAAACCAGATCATACTATCTCACTATTTTAAGAATAGGTATGTTTGAAATGACCATGGAAACAGAAATAGGTGTTTCTGTTGCCTCCCAAGTTCTAGGCAGGAAAAAAAAAAAATCTTGGACCCATTTCCTCTTGTAGCCTAGAAACAAAGATCATAAGGAAGAATGTAACAATTGTGTTATTGGAGCAAAGGGTCAATTTATGCAGTTTTATAAAATCTTCAATTTACATGCTAACAACGTAGCACACAAAAACTGGCCAGACATACACTGTGTAAAGCAGTAGCCTGAGCAGGTTTACTAATTGCATCCAGAGTAAATTTTCATTAGAATTTAAAATTATGTATATTCTATGCATCTTCCAAAAGAGTTGCATAATTTTTCAAAACCTACACTAAAAAAAGTAAAGAGTGTAAGTCTTGTTTTTTTTCAGTAGTAATTCTTTCATGTGAGAGATATGGGTTATAATTACAAAATTCTACACCTAGTACAACTGTTGCTACTGAAAACAAGGTACCAGAAAACAGCACTTTATTGCTGAAACAAAACCGAGATATTAACCTTTTTGAATTATTTCTCCAGGAATATTAAACCCACATACCTTAAAATCTCACTGCATATCAGAAACACTCAATTTAAATTTAAAATTTACTTATTTTCTGTTCTCTTATTTCAGAATGGAAGTTATTCATATTACTACTACTGCTGGGAAAGAGAGAAGGGTGGGGAGGGGAAAAAAGTCAACCAGACCTCAGTTAGTTTACCACAGATAGTGCATCTTGATTTATTCAAAGCTCCTTTTGAGGGACTCTGTTTTTCTTCATAGAAGGATAAGCACGATGTACTGCAGAACTCCTGGAACGACTCACTTGAATCAACCTGAGCAACAATGGTACCTTTCATTGTTGTTATATCCCTGAAAAACAAAAAACCCTCTTGTAGCGTGTTTGTGTACAAGTACAGTACGCATTTCAACAAGAACACATTATACTTACATTTCATATCTGGTTTGTGTGCATGCAGTTGTTATGTGCTAAACACCAAGTTTAACAATACTTTTTGTTACTGTAAGTAAAACAAGTAACATGTCTTTCCTGCATAAAAGCCCAATTTGGGTATTCTTCCTGCTACATTATTCTAGAACTAAGTGATGTTAACATAGCACTAGATTTCAGTTGTGAAAAAGTCAATCTCACACAAACATTTAACAAAGCACACTAGAACTAGCCACTTTACATAAAAGTTGTGTTTGAGTTTTCTATGAAAAACTCGGATTTATAGAACCTGGTGTTTATTTGTGTGTAAGGTTTCCTTGGAGCCTTCTATTCTCCAGGTTGTGACTGGCAATTCTCTCATTTCCCGAAGCTGGAATTCCTTTTAAAAAACAGACCTTCTTGAAAACCTTCAGTTAAAAACCCTTAAGGCAAATGGAATCTCATAACTAAATAAATCCTGCTATACAACATCCAGTTTTTCATCCACTAGTAGCCCCTGACTTGTTTTCCACAGGGCTGCTCTCTCCCATTATACCCTAGATGGTACTGACACCAAGGACTGCCCTGACTCTGATGCAGGACCTTGTACTTGGCTTTTCTTGAACCTCAGGAGGTTCCATGGACCCATTTCATCTTATCAAGGTCCCTCTAGATGGCATCCCATTGTCAGGTATGTCAATCCCATCAATCAGCTTGAGTTCATTTGCAAACATGCAGATGGTACACTTGATCCCATAGTCTGCATCGCTGACAAAGATATTAAGCAGCACTAGACCAAATAAGGACTCTCAAGTCTTTATGCCACTTGTCACCAGTCTCCATATGGACACTGAGTTCTTGACCACTACCCTCGGGATCCAGCCATCCAACCAATTTCCTGTTCACTGAACATTCCATTCATCAAATCTGTAACTCTCAAATTTAGAGAGAAGGATGTTGGGGGGAGATCAAGTCAAAGGCTTTACATGAATCCAGACAGATGACATTAACAGGTCCTCCCTTTTTCTCTGATGCAGTCACTTAATCATAGAAGGTCATTAGGTTGACCAGACAGCTCTTGCCTTTGGTGGCTCTCTAGAATCACCACCCTGTCCTCGATGTGCCTTATCACAGATTGTGAGGTCTCTACTTCACGATCTTCCCAGGCACTAAGGTGAGGTTGCCCAGGTCAGTATTTCCCAGGGTGCTCCTTTCTATCCTTTTTAAAAATGAGTAGAATGTTTTTTTCCAGTCACCAGGGAATTCACTTTAATTTTAATCCCAAAATTATCACATACTATAAATTAGAAGTAGTCTTTGTCTTAAGTTTAAAAAAAAAAAAATTTAAAAAAATTTCTTTCTNTGCTATTGGGCAGAATAAAAAAAAAAGTGACTGGGAACATTTGAATCTACTGACCATGATGTATCAACTGGAGATGCCAGTTGGAGCAGACATGTCCCAGACACTCATACCTAGAAACCCTAAGACAAGAATGAATGCTAGAAAAATGCTATGTTTCCCTAGACACACTTCAAAATAGACTTGCAAGTCTGCCTTCTTCCATCAAAGGAAAACCAGTAGATTTTAGCTTCCCTTTTGGCAAGCTTGCAAGGTTTTGTGTTGCAGAGTGTTAGCACTTCTATAACACAGAACAAAGCCAGAACACCTGCCCTGAGGAGCTTATACCAGAACTCATAAACACAATTACCTAATATCAAAGCACATATTAACTCATATCAAAGGAGACCAGAGTGAAGTCAAAAAGAGTAACAGCAGCCAATAAAAACTATAAACACTAAGGAAAACACTTTCCTTCTTATATTAAATCCTACATTATTTATGTAGTTACAAAGGTTCAGAAGACCGCTAGAAGTGGTATATGATAACACATAAGAACTCTGAATTTTCAATTGGAGTTACACAATTTTTTTAAAGAAATTCTTGTAGGTTTCACTTTTTCCACTTAATATACATATTTAAATGATAAATCTAAGCACTACCTGTTGAAGTCTGATCTATGAAGTACTACCACCTAACCAGCCTACACTAAAGCTCTCCAGCAAAAGAGTATGGGAACTTCAGCAAACTCCAGAACTGCTATCTCACAATGTTGTCTGCTTTAGTCGAAAAAGAACACAGAAACAACTATGGTGCAAAGAGTACCTAGTTTCCTAACATCAAGTAACAAAATGCAGCAAAAAAGGCTGACTAAGATTCGGCTTCACAACAAATGGCAAGTTACAGATGAACAATTCCACTGCATACTGCCCTCTATTTAACTGTGATTGAGCAAGCAACTGCATACTAGTGGAAGAGCAAAGATCAACATCGCCTCAAGAACTGCCAAAGGTGACTTCACAGAGGTTCTCTATAAATCAGATACACTAAGGAAATTATCTTGAGTAACTCCCAAAAGCCATAAATACTTTCCTCATCAATCAAAAATGAAGTATTTTCATTTAGGACTGTTTTGTACGTATCCTCTTACAATCTCTAAAGTTGTAAGATAGAAAAAATTTAGCCATGAGTTTAAGATTTTGGTCAGAAGTCTTCATCACTCTATGTAATACAGTTAGCTGAATATGGTAGTCACAAGATTACTTCCAAAAAAATTCCAACAACCTAGTGTATAAACTCATACAAGCCAATAGAAAGAGCAGAGAGCTCTACAGAAACAAGAAAGAATTAGAGCTTTTATGTTTTTATTTCTAAAGCTAAATGTGCCAGATTTTCAGTGAACCTAACAATCCATACACAGGATATCAATACTTTCCACAGCTTACTTTTACTGAGTTTCAGTAAACTTTTACAGTAGCTTAAATCTGCAACTGAGCAAAGAGTGTCCTGTCTAAAACATACATTAAACAAAGACAATCTTTACCACAAGCCTTCTTTAGTTCAGCAAGAATTATTAATTGTTTAACCAGTGTCACTGCAGGGTCTACAGTGAAAATGTGCAAATGTCTCAGCAATCAGTATGCTGAAGAAAAAATACAACACAGTTATTTTACACACCTAACACTACAAGAGTATAGTTATGGAAGTTGTCTTTGGAAATTTTAAGCTTGGGAAATTAAGGAACCTAACCAATTTAGAGTAGGTCACTAAGTGTGCTTGTCACTTTCTCTTTGCTGCCCACTTAGTGTATCTTTAGCTTCAAAAGTCATCATAGTTCCCCTCAGCTATGAGGGAAGTCTAAGGCTCCTTTCCTCTCTCTACACTATCAACAGTGGAAGAGCTCCCAAAATTTCTTCCAGCTTCCTGCAAGTATATATTTCTTCTTTTAAAGCTTCTTAACTTTATATCTTCATCTGTCAGAGTGAATGGTTTCTATGTAACACAAGGTCTGCTTTTCTGATGAAGCACTTGTGATACAAAGAATATCTTGTCACAGTATATACCTTAACTTGGACATCTAGCTTTTTTTTTTTAATCAGTAATCCTTAGTGTATTTGTTTTCAGAGAAATAATCTGTCACAATTCAAATTCAAAAGCCAGTAGATATTTTTCCTGTTGTAGCAGACAGAGTGAATTGAACATTTCCTAACAACCTAAAAGAGACACAATACATAGTCAGATTTGGATCATTAACGAAGCAGTTATCATACGTGTATGAGAATCTCAAGTATTACTGGATTTAGCTGCTAATATGAATCAAAATGTTTTAAAAATCCCTTACTTTCTGCACATAACACAAAGTTTCTTTGGAGTGGGTTTGTGTGAGAATGATGAGAGGCAGGTAGTAGAACAAAAAAGGTGAGCAGATCCTTTTCGCTGATAGGCAGTCTGTCCCTTTTGCAAAGGCTTTTTGCAGTTTGCACATGTGACTTTAACCTGTTTAGAAGGCTGCTGCTGGGCAGAAGGCTGGAAAATCTGTTTAGGAAGTGATGCTACAGGTGACAAGGAATCCACACCTGGTTGCTTCTGATTCCTAGGGAAGGAAGCTGACTGGGATATCCAAGAATCTTGAAGAAAAAAAAAACAACACAACAAACAAACAACAAACATACATAAAAATGAACAGACAAGTACATATATAGAGAATAATATTCATGGGTATGACTATAAAATCAGGTTTCTGTTTTAACTAACAGTTGGCATTTTAGAAATTCATATTTACAGTAAAGAACTGCTTGATGGTACCACTCTCCATTGTCACAAAGCCTCAGAACATGAACAAATTTCAGCCTGGCCCCATCCTGCATCTATTGACAAGTTTTGCAGATCTCAGTTCACTTAAAGTGACACTTTTATCTTCAAACAAAACTGCAATTGAAGAGACCAGAGAACATGCAGTTTCTAAATTAAAGTTTGAGATATGAACTTTGCAAATTTAAAACAATATGAGACCTTACATTTTCACTAGTACTACAGCCTTAAGAAGCATCATGCATCCAGCCTCAGTGATTATGCCTAGAACTGAAGATCTCCATACTCATTTCCCTAGTCCAGCCTGCAGAGAACAGCACTACAGTTAGAGTAAAGCTCCTCATCTAGAATCTGCATCTATGTCACTGACTTCTGTAAGAGTTACTGTTCTTCTTAATAACCTTTTCAATGCAATGGATACTAAACGTGCAATCTGGCAAAGTCATGAAGAGTTTCCAAGTCTAATCCAGTAGAAATTAATGAACACAGAAAATTATAGCTCATTAACTTCTGGTACTACATAAATCCACATCCCTGCATTCCAGACTTGTTAGTCTTCCATTTGTATTTTTTGACTACTATGGAATGAAGTCACCTTTTGTAGTGTAACATCCCACAGAGTAACTTGCACAACAAGAAATTTGTACAACTTACTCCAAGAGAAACACATCTAGCATGCATCTATTAAATTACATGCTAAGTATCTTGGAGCAGAATATGTAGTCCATGGGGGGAGTCCCCCAATAAAATGTGATTTCTAGACTTTTCTCTGGAATTTAAGCTTTCATATAACCAGAATTTAGGAATATTGAGCTTCTGAAAAATGCCAAGAATGATACATTACTTTGTAATGAATTAAAACATACATAGGAACTTCTTTCCACTATTAAAAAAAATAGAATATTTTTATCAATAGAACATGTCAAGCTATCACAAACATTGTTTCAACACTTCAGACTTACCTTTTCATTTCCAGCATCTCAAACAGTACTTTACTCTTACGTACTGCAAAGTCAACACCTGTATGAATACTACTGTACTTGGGTAGTATTTGTGCTACTACTTCTAAGTAAAGATTAAACACAGCATTTAATGTAAACTAAATAAAAATACTAAAGCTTTGAATGTCTTAATGCAGTAACTCTGGAATGTTATTACCACTAGTATTAACAACCAAAAGCAAGAAAGATTATTTTAAATTCTGTAACTTCAGATAACAAAAATCTTAACCTGTACACTTCTGTTACTGTCCATACCCTATGCTTAAGGGACATTATCGTGGTCCACAACCACCCATTAATTAAAAAGCATCCTTCCCTCATACTACTTTATAATGAAGTCGCCTTTTTCCCCCAAGAGGGTTTTATTAATAACATATTCTGCTGCATAGTTTTAAAATTAATTTTAGGGACAAAGTTCCAAGAACCTATGTTACAGTGTCAAAAAAAGTACATTCCTTAGAAAGGAGGAAATAACTTTCCAGTGTTACTGTAATTGTGAGGGATGTCCTATTTCTCAGACATGCAAGACAAGCTGGAAATTTACCCTTTGTAATGCTTGAGGGTAAAGAGAAGAGCTGGAACTACAAGGGGAGGGGGGAAAGGGCAGAGGAAGCAGAACAAGACACATGCTTTGAGCGTCCCCTTCCAACTTTTCCATACAACTATGTCTACTACCTCAGATATATTCACGTCCTGATAGCACCTCAAAATACTCTGACATTCTCAATTTTTAATCATGTTGCCACCTCCATTTATATTCTGTGCAAGGGATCTGTAAAATCTAGTTTCCTTGCTGATGAACTGAGATACACCTTAGTTGACTTAGTTCCTTAGTTGACTAAGTTCCTTAGTTGACTCCTGATGAGTTTCCGTATCTCACTGCCTTACACCTTGATTCCTCAGGTTCCTACCTGCAACTCTTTTACAGCCATGCTTGAAAAACTGTACTTTCATGTTCAATTTTTTCTTACCACAATAGCTGTTCAGAGTGTTCTCCTTCTGTCTCACTTATTTCTGCTCTAAAGTGATATAAAATTATTTCTTACTCTCATTTGCACAAATACATTTGTGGAGTCATGCAAAAAAAGAGTTTCACTCAAAGGACATCTGAAAAAAAAAAAAGCTGAAAAAACTGTATCAGCACAAATTGGAGC
Source organism: Eubucco bourcierii (assembly GCA_013396675.1). Lineage (NCBI taxonomy): Eukaryota > Metazoa > Chordata > Aves > Piciformes > Ramphastidae > Eubucco > Eubucco bourcierii. Next base: position 14,923 of record VWZE01019674.1, read on the forward strand.
AGAGGTGGGGAAGAAAACAGTAGTAAATTTTACAGAGGTATGCAGCTCTTGGAAAATATTCAGCTCCATCTGCATTACTGACCTGGATGGATATGGGACATGCTGAACTGCATACACAGGTTTAGTACGTGTTGGTTCTGATTTTGGAGCAGCACTGATGCACACAACTAGAAGTCACTCAGAAAAACAGAACTTAAGTTCCAGTCCAAAAACACTTGAAACTCACCTACACAGTCTTCTTCTGTTCGTCTGCCTGTAATTTTGCAAGACTTTTGATAGGGTCCCCTACAACATTCTTGCTGCAAAATTTGAGAATTGTTTTGATAGAAAAGAACTGGCTAGACGGCTACATTCAAAGAATTACAGTTAGAAGTCCAATGTCCAAACAGAAACCAGTAACAAGTTGTGTCCCTCAAGTGTTTCTACTGGGACTATTCTATTTAGTATCTTATATCTACCTATTCTATCTGTTACCTATCACCTAGGTGATTCTGCCCCTTTACTCTGCTCTTGTCAGACCCCACCTGGAGTACTGTGTGCAGTTCTGGAACCCTCAGCACAGGAAGGACATGGAAGTGTTGGAGCGGGTCCAGAGGAGGGCCACAAAGATGATCAGAGGACTGGAGTAGCTCTCCTATGGGGACAGGCTGAGAGAGTTGGGGCTCTTCAGCCTGGAGAAGAGGAGGTTTCGAAGGGACCTGATAGTAGCCTTCCAGTGTCTGAAGGGGGCCTACAGGAAGGCTGGGGAAGGATTATTTACAAGGTCCTGCAACGACAGGACAAGGGGCAATGGGTTTAAACTGGCAGAGGGGAGATTTAGACTAGATGTTAGGAGGAAGTTCTTTACAGTGAGGGTGGTGAGGCACTGGAACAGGTTGTCCAGGGAGGTCGTGGATGCTCCCTCCCTGGAAGTGTTCAAGGCCAGATTGGATGAGGCCTTGAGTACCTGTACTAGTGGGAGGTGTCCCTGCCTATGTCAGGGGGTTGGAATTAGATGATCCTTGAGGTCCCTTCCAACCTTGCCATTCTATGATTCTATGATTCTATTCTATTTAATAGCTTCGTCAATGACACAGCGAGATTAAATGCACCCTCAGCAAGTTTACACTTACGCTAAACTGAGTGGTACACCTCATAAACAAGAGGGAAGGGATGCCATCCAGAGAGACCTTGACAGGCTTGAAGAACGGGCCCACATGAACCTAAAAAGGCCAAATGCAAGGTCTCTCACCTTGGTCAGGGCAACATTCAATATCAACTGAAGGACGAACAGATGACAGCAGCCTTGAAGAGTACCCTTGGGGGATACCAGTGAGTGAAAAACTGGACAGGACCCACTAATGTGTGCTTGCAGTCCACAAAGCCAATTGTATCCTGGGCTGCATTAAAAGCAGTGCGGCCAGTAGGTGATTCTCCACACACTGCTGAGACTTCACCTGGAGCAGTGTATTCAGTTTTGGAGTTCTCAGTACAAGACAGACATGGGCCTGGTAGAGTAGGTCCAGAGCAGGGGCACCAAAAACTGGCAGAAAACCAGGACTCCTCTCCTGTGAATTTATGGTTGTTAAGCCTGAAGAAGGTGGCTCTGAGGTGAGGCAACTGTGACCTTTCAATACATAAAGGGAGCTTATAAGAAAGAGTGCAGGCTACATTTTATCTCTAGCAGCAGGACAAGGGCAGCAGTTTTAACTTGAAAAAGTAGATCTAGATTTGACATGAGAAAGCATTGGTTTCCCAATGTTTCCTAACATTGTTTGGGTTCTTTTGTTTGTTTTGGTGGTGGTTGTGTGTTTGTGGGGGTTTGTTTGTTTTTCAAAGATGAATGTAGCAGGACACTGGACAGGGCTTTGAGCAACCCGATTCAGTGAAACATCACAGAATCACCGGGTCAGGAAAGATCTTAAGGTCATTGAGTCCAACCAGAATGTAATGTCTCCCTGTATAAAACTGTTAGACCATGTCATTCCCAAGCTCCTCCAAACATCTTTTAAACACACCTCTAGGGATGCTGACTCGATTCTCCTGGGCAGCCTGTTCCACTTTCTGATGATCTTTCAGTTAGGAAATTTTTCATAATATCCATTCAAAATCTCCCTGGTGCAACTTAGAATCACAGAATCAACCGGACTAGAAGAGACCACCAAGATCATCCAGTCCAATCTATTACCCGGCCCTATCCAATCAACTGGAACACGGCACTAAGTGCCTCATCCAGTCTGTTCTTGAACACCTCCAGGGACCTGTGGCTATTTACTCTCGTTCTATCACTCGTTACCTCAGAGAACAGACTGACACCTTACTACAACCTTCTTTCAGGTTGCTGAAGGAAGCAACAAGGTCTCTCCTTGGCCTCCTTCTCCAGGCTAAACATCCCCACTTCCCTCAAACACTACTCATAAGACTTATTCTCCAAGCCCCTCACCAGCTTTTTTGCCCTTCTTTGGACACACTCCAACACCAATGCCCTTCTTGTATTAAGGGGTCCAAAACTGAACAGTGTTTGAGATGCAGCCTCACCAGTGCTGAGTACAAGGGGACATCACTTCCCTACTCCAGCTGGCCACACCAATTCTAATACAAATAGATGATGTATTCATCAGAGCCTCACTACTGATAGCTTTGGTCTACTATTTTTTTCTAACAGTATGTCATATGCCCAAATACTCTTGTTAAGGGAGGTGGTGGTGGTAGAATAATATCAAAAAAAAAATACATGCTTGACATCTTGAAGGAATCAAATCCTCAACACAGGAAGCAAGGATGAATAAAAGGTCTTGTCCAAGACACAAACTAAAATATCTTTAGGTAGAATAGTTTTGATATTTTAAACTGCTCTGTAAATTGATGTATTAGCTCCTTGCACAAATTTTGAACATTTAATATAGCCAACTAGCAATTCTCTAAACAAAGTTTTGGTATCTGAAAAATCTTGCTATCCAACTTCTTAGATCCTATTTCTGAGCTCTAAAAGCAGTGTTTTTTAATCCACAATCTTCAAATTACATAAATCAATGCACTTTTACTACCATTAGGATTAAACTAAGCAGGAGTCTCCACATCCATTGGAATTATTTTGGAATAATCTTGAAATCAGAACAGATGTAACAACGCTGACCCAGAAAAAAAAATATTACCTATCCTTACAGTATCAGACTGGAATTGTGTGGAAACTATTAAAACATAATCAAGATCAAATGCTTCCTGTTATGTTATCAATGTTTCTGACAAAAAGGGTTAACTTCTACTGACAAGACCTTCTAGGAGAAAAGGAATCAACTTCCAGGGCAAAAGAAACAAAATTGAAACTTAAACCTTGAACACCTTTCCTTTACATTTTTGCAAGGACCAAAACATGCATATAATCTGCAGCTACTGGATTTTAGGTTTTTTCTTGTGTGAAAGTGATTTCCACTATAGCCACCTACACTGTCCCTGTTTCTTCTTCCCATACCCTTTTTCCTTTTTCTAATTTGTCTTGTGTGGTATTTTTCTCCTTCCCTTTTACCAGTGCAGCCCTTCCTGCTTCCTTTTGAACCTAATGCTCTTTAGTTTTCACCTACAAAGACCACAGTCATAAAAAAATAGAATCCTATATATGTACACTTAAAATAAATCTCCTACCCACTTGGAAACTTTTTTCTCTCCTCACTTCTGAGTGACTCTCTTTCATCAAGTACTTATAAAGACTTGCAAGCACTATTCCTGTCACTCTCAGCTCAATCTATTTCAATACTGCTATGGTACCAGCCCATCAGACTTCTGATCAGCAGAATCCTGGTGTTTCTGTTAACTTCAGCAAATAAATGAAAGTTCAGCAGTTTACAGGAAATTACGTCCTGATTTTAAGATGCACTTTCCCCAAGAAAAACAAAAGTATTTCTTTTCAGTAGCAAATGCTTTATGTTTTCATCCACAGCTACTTGACCATCTATAATAACATAATTATCATACTACATGTTTAAGATTAACTAGGAGTAGGGGGACTGTCAGTTTAAAAAGACTGTTAACTGAATTTCTAGATTATTCACTAAGAAATACAATTAGAGAAAAACTTCTCAGCTTTCAACTTCAGAAATCAAATTCTGAAATCAATTTCAAGATTAACACAAAACCTCACAACCTAACACCCAACAAAGTTTAGCTTTATATTGCCGTTTCCATAATACAGGATGAAAGGTGTTAACATTTCTGTAAGAACGCATATTACTATGTATAAGCAAATTACAGAACTCTGCTATTGAAATATTAATTGAAAAATAAGTTTAAAAAATAACCCATGTTTTAATAATGATTTGAATAAGTTAAGAAACTGCATTAACAAGGGTCTATTGCATCTAGATGCCCCTAACCAATCTGAATTCAACTTGCAGCAAAAGTGGCAATCTGGTCTAACAGGGCACCAGAATACCAGTTCATGTTGAAACTTTGAAATCTTACAATTCTGTAGAATAGCAATTTCAGAAGACCATTAATGGTTGCTTTATTTAGACAATATACTGATAGTAACAGAGATACAGAACAAATTCTGTTAATTCAAACTAATTAAGATTGTATTATATAAATACATATTATCTCAGACAACTAAATAGCAATTATTAAGCATGTATAACTTCCTGTGAGAATATGCAAGCCCACAAGTAACTTGGACTCTGTTTTATGTATTGGTAATACTGAGAATTGCTCAGTATGCAATGAATTTCAAGAATCAGCTACTTACAACTAATGATTAGACATTCAAATTCTTTTTTTTTTTTTTTTTCCCATACTAAATTATACTCAGATGGCAAGACAATAGCTCAGTAAAACATTTAAACTAATCTGATGCACTATACTGGTCACAGAATGCCACAAAAAGATACAAACACGGATACACTGAACTTTTTTGTGTCAGTTAAGGGGGTACACTAAAGTCATAAAGAATCTTTGCTTTAGAAACTAACAACTGTTTTTCAAAATATCTAAAGGAATTATTAATTACTTAACTGGGATAGTTTATCTACCTAATACATTAAATCACTGAGCAAATTTTATTCTGGAGTCAAAGATACGGTTGTGATGAAGATGAAGGGAACCAAGCATGATCTTTCATACAAACTAAGCTAAACAAAATATGCAGTGCCACTGGCAGAAGTATTTTAATCAAATGTCCTATTTATTTTCCATTTTAAACTAAATGTTCAGAGTTGTAACTTACCGGGATTATGATGAGTCACAGATTCTCCATTTTGAAATACATCTCCAGCCACGTTCATTCTACCAGGATTGAAAGGTCCTACACCAGTCTTGGTCTGTGAAGTTAAAGATGGGGTGTATGTTTGCATATTAACACCAAAATTACTTGACTGCAGTCCGTTAGATACATCTCCCAAGTTGGCATTCTGCAGTGATGTAACATGTGTAATCATTAAGTTCATGTCACGCCCTTCAGCATTTTCTAAACGACCATCACTCACAGAGCTCACAGCACCTCTTTCTAATGTAGTAACATTAGCAATTTGAATTTCAGAGTCTGGTTCTGTGGTTATACCACTATTACCTATTCCTGAATTTACCTTACTTCTCGAAAAACTGGAAGCTGTGAATTCCATATCGTTGGTTCTATTTTTACACTCTGGAAGCCTTCGTTCATTAAAACCGGGAGCATTCTTCTCTTGTCCTTGATTTGTTTCAATATCTTCTTCATCGTCGATAATAATAGTTTCACTTATACTTCCCTTCTGAGAATTTAAGTCTTTTGGAGGAGGAAGCATTTTGCAGTCATTCCCCTGAAGTTCTTCATTTTTGGATGATGTAAATCCAGTGTTCCTTTGATCTGCTATCAGTGATGTAGAATTCTGTGGAGGTTGTACAGGTTCAATAAAAACTACGTCATCATCATCTTCTACAGGTGTGTTCTGGAATTTACTAGGTCTAGAAACTAAAGAACTTGGAGGACCACCAAATGTATTTCCTACTTTTGCAAGGCCTGCTGCCATGGTGGTATTCCCTAGTAGATCCGAAGTATGTTCAGACAGTTCTAATCCTCCCAGAGGACTCGTGTCCATTCCAAATCTGCTGTTCAAATAAAAACATAAAGCAAGAAAAAAACACACAACTTCAGAGTAAGATACAGCTTCACAGTAATTGTTCTTACGAATAACTACAGAATCAACAGTTCCAGTTTTTACGTTATTTATTCCTGACATCGTGTAAAGTAAAAACAAAGTTTCTCAATTCCCTTCAAATGTTTTAACATCCATTTACTTACTAAGTCAATACTAGCAAGAAAAAACACGAAACTGCCATCACCAAGATTTTCTGAACAGCTGCTTAGTGTAGTTTAGCAACAGATACATACATAGGAAATAGATTTTTTGGTGGCATTTATTACATGATCCTGACTTCTTAGTCCCTTTCCCACCCATATCTGCAAACAATCATCCTGTAACAGTGCTTTTGTCACACTGCAAAGCAAGATCAAAAGTTAAGACATGCAGAAAGAAAATTTGAACTTTTAGTGAATTTCACCCCTCTCAGAAATGTTGAGTTTCAGTACCAATGTATTTACACAGTAAAGTTTGAAAAGAATATTCATAGCAAAAACAAGAAGAAAAAAAAAAACAACATAACTTTCCGTATTAATTATTACAAATTTCGACTGATTTTCCCCTAATCCCACACTTCCAAAGCCCCCTGGTAGCCCCAGTATTACTGGAACACAGAAGTAAGCAAAAGGCATATCGGATCACTGCACATGACAAGAACAGATCCATTACTGAGCAGTGGAAGATGCACAGCAACCTCTTATTTCTACCCACTACCAGAAGCAGAATATTTGAGGTCCAACTTCATGTTACACTGCAGAATTCAAAAATTATCTCTTCTATTTTTAACAGTAAGCGATGTTTCCTTCAGGATACTTCCCAATAGTTATATTCCCTGGGGATTTCTGTTTGCTTTTAGTAATTGTTCTGTTGTTTGAACTCATGGTAGAATTTACAATTATAAGCAATAAGTTATTAAATGGAACCTGAATATACAATTTCTATACCTGTAATTCTAACTTGATATATAACTGATGCTAAAGAACCTAGGACCTCTCTAAAAAATACCTGTACTATAAATCAGTAAGTAAAATTGATCTTGGTATACGCAAAAAAATAGATATAACTACATGGTAATTTGGGTATGTCTTGGGTGTATACACCAATGAGTGACATCATAGAGCTTTTGTGAAAGTCCAGAAGCAGTCTTGTGTACTTTTTTTTTTTTTTAAATAAATCCTTTAGAAAGATAGGTAAATAGAAAAAGTATAAATATCCTGCTGATAAATACTTACCCATCCAGAAATCCACTGCTATCTCTTTACCTTAATAAGCTGCTCCGAGAGCTTTTAGTTTCTTTTCTGTGGGGAACCTGCTCTTCTTGTATCAACTTGCTACCCTCCACAAAAGCAGTCTGTCCTGAAAGAGGGTTAAAACGAACATTAGATGGCCAAAACAGTTATCTTCACCTAAAATCTCTTGTACATTAATTAAACTAATTCTAAATTTTCAAACTTCAATTTTAGTACTATCATACTACAAAAACAGAGAACGTCAGTCTATAGAACCATTGCCATTGAATAAAGTAGTTTGAATTATCCACTCTGACCACATTTCCAAAATCCTTTGTTTGATGCTTTATAGATAGATGGGGGAAAAAAGCATCTTTGGTAGAGACAGACAGACCTAACGGCAATTAAGTAATCAATCAAACACTGGAATTAAGAAGTGTATTTCCCTAATATTCTATTAGAGATAAATGGTTCAAGTCGCAGAAAAGAAACCTCAGAAGTTACATTTCTTAGTTTTATATCAACCTCCTTGATGCTTGCACCGGAATATACTATGCTAGAATTGGAATATAGCAAAAGCAAAATTACAGAATATACGTTATAAATCAAGCTTACAATGCAATATAAACCTTACATTGTTATTAATTTCCACTTCAGTGACACTTAACACAGGTTCAGGCATCCATATCTTATATTAACATATATGATCATTCACAAGAGACTGAAAATATTCAAAGTTCAAGACTATATTGATTCTTCAAGTATTTATAATAGTCATTAGTTTTCCCAGACTTGGCAGCATTTTTAAAACACAGAGTATCAACTAATCTACTGTTTGAAGACAGTCCTTAAAACCCCTAGGCAGCAAGTAATAAGGTCCAAAATCCTTTTCTCCACATTTACATTACTCAAGCCCTCTTGCCCATTAACTCAGTAGGAGGGGGGTGGGGTGACATGGGACAATCAAACAGCAAAGCTGTGAACCAGATTAATCCTAGAAGAGAGGCGACCACCTTTTAATTCCTTCATATGTTAGTGTGACAGCCAAATGCCATTATGTAATGGCATTTGAAGTGCAATAAAGGTAACATTCAATTGGAATGAAAGAGGTTTTCTTACAGGGGAAAAAAAACTGTATTATCAATGCACCTGGCTTGCACCTCCCTGGAAATCAGTCCGTTACACTAATGATTAATCTAATCCAATATCCTCTTTTACCTATCTTGTTTTTCCCTCTAGGGCTGAGTAATTCTAAGTTAGATTTCATCTTGCTGAGAAGAACTAATCCAGTTCACTGAGTCTTGAAGTTTTCCAGGTTTATTCCACATATTTTCTTTCTTGACAAAGATAAAAGCATCACAAGCATATAAAGCTTTTAATAAAGTTTTCAATATGCCTGAACAGATAGGAGAAAGGAAGAAATTCCAAGACTATAATTCAGGCCCGACTCAAACATTTGCTACTCCTACTTTTACAGATCCTTAGTAGAAAGACAGACTTGTGTTGTATTATGACATATGCACATAGTATGTAGCAATGGCAAGATTCAAAGTATCTTCTTGCCTAAGTATTTCTTGCCTAGTTCTTTTTGCCTAAATTATTATTTGTCTTCTTTTCCCATGAAAGCTCTTAAAAAAAAGTTTTTCATTACCTGTATTACTAGATATGAATAATAAAATACTATGTGTTTAACTGTTAGTGCATAGTCATAAGTAAAATCTGCATATTTCCTCACAAATGTCAGTTTCCACTTCTGCAAGACTCAACAAAAGCAACAAAACTACAAAAAAAAAGTTTTATCCAAAAACTTGCAAAATGTGGTAGCTTCTTTTCTAGAAACACCAGTACCAAGCAGAAACAAAAACTACATTGACACCATCAGTTTTCCTACACTAAAACCTACCAAAAAAAGAATGACCTAAAGAGTGAAAATAACAGGTTGAGAATAGGGAACTAGGAAAAAAACTTCACAACTGGCAACAGTAGAAGATACTTAACATAAATACAATTTCTAGAAATGTCTAAGATTGGACTGATCACTGGATGATCTGCTGAGATTTGAAAAAAAAAAACAACAAAACAATAAAACACAAACTTCTGAGACCTAGTCTGCAAAAAAATATATGTTTGATACTAATGCAGAATAAGCTCAACGTTTTGTGCTAGCACAAGAGCACCAAGATTACTGGTAGATGGAAACCGAGGCACTATCAATATACAACAGACCTTCCAGAACCAGGTTTTTTATGCCCTCCTTTTAAAATAGGCTGCACCAGTCTATGAAAGTCTTCATGTTGAAATAATTACAATCCCATAGCTTCGTTCAAGGTTTAATTGTTGGAATAAATAAAAAGGTAAAATGCAAGCCCGTCTCTAGAAGTATATCAAATACTACAGCTTTTAAGACAGACAGCTAGGTAGATCCGGTCTTTATTTTATCATTCAACAATGGAGTAAAGTTGTATATTTATTATGAATTGCAGAAAATGAGGTAGGGTGTGTGAAAAACAATTAAGAAACAAATCAACTTCATTTTAGCAAAAGCAGAAACTGAAGCCAGGGTGGATGAGGCTCTAGCCCTGCCTGCATGGGTAGGTGTGCTGGTTTGAGGTTAATTGGAATATTTTAATAGAGAAAATTATATTATAGGCTATGAAAAGGAAATAATGGTGGTCTACTTCACTCATAGGCTTGCTGAGATGTTTAAGAACTCAAGTACTCAAAACATAGTGAGTCTCTGGGGCACAGCATCTCGGGCAGTAACCGATTTACTTCTAAACTCCCTGAGCGATCCTCCAAACTCACTTTGCGTTTAAGGCAAACCTTGGGGTAAGGTATAGGGGTGGAGAGAAAGTGGAATGGTGGTTGGGAGCACCTCCTGGGGTCTCTGACTTCTGGGAGAGGTGTTGTGTTTCTGTATTACCTTTAACTTGTATATTTCTGTAAATACTCCTGTATATAGTGTATATATCTGCTTGTATATTGTGCTAAGCTGTCAATATTGCTTCATCTCTTAACTTCCAGCCAGCTGAGTGTAGTCTGGGTGATTTTACAAAGTGGGGGGGGTGGGGGGTGTGTGAGTAATTTCCAAACCACCACAGTAGGGTGTCCCTGACCAGGGCAGGGGGGTTGAAACTAGATGACCCTTGTGGTCCCTTCCAACCCTGACTGATTCTATGAATTTAAAAGCCTTTACTTAAGTACCATGAGTAACACTAGGGATGAGGGTGACAGAAGAACACAAGCCATGGTAAAATACACTTGGACCAAAGTCACAAAAAATTGAAAGGAGTCACTGAAATCCAGTCAAAACTAATTCCCACTGACACAGTGCACCTGAAACACATCCAAAGTAAGAACAGCACATTTAAGTGCTTCCACATAAAGGCTAGAAGCTTAAAAAAAAGAAAGTGTTTGAAAGACCACTTTTGAGAGAATGTATCTTCAAAAATGAATAGATGAACAAGATTCAGAAGACAGTATTATACTGTCTCAGTAAGGAACAAGAGATTGATTTACACTACTGGAAGAATACTGTTTCATGCTAAGAAAAGACACTATCCTAACTAAATTGTTTACCTCAACAGGTAATGTGCTGCATTAAAACTCCATACCCAAACTAAAACAAACAAGCCTATTCTATCAATGGTATAATATCAATCACTTTCACTAAGTGACAAGATCTGTGAGACATGGGAAAAAAAGACTGAAAAGTCATAACTGAAGACATCAACTACTTTTGTCCAGACTAGAAGAGAGCAGGAAACAAAAGCCTCACCCAAACCCAAACAAAAAACGACAACAAAACCACCCAAGCAAACCACAAAACCAAGACTCAATCTTGTTTTAATGTCAAGCCACACATTGCTGAAGATATAATTATCCAGACATCATACTATTTAATAAAGTCCCAGGGGAATAAAAAAATATTTTTTAAAAAAAAACCCAAACCCCAAATAATTCATTACTTTGACTCCAAAAAGGAGAACAATAAAAGTGTGAGGAACTTACTTAAAGAGAAATTCAATGGAACAGCTAGAACAGAAAAGCTTCTTCAGAGCATTAAGTCATTTCAAAATAGACCATATTAAATATAAAAACCTATCTAAAAGGCCTCCACAACTACTGTCAGCAAGTCTTGAAGCTACAAAGACACTGCAATTGTACGAGAAGTAAGAAATAGGGCAAATGTATATTCATTTTTCCTTTTGCTAGGCATTGTTCAAGACTGGCTACAAAGCTATGTCAGAGCAAAAGTTTGCTCAAACTGGTAATTCTTCCGAATTTTATAGACACTAACATTTTCCTAAGGAGAACCCAAGAAGCCTGAAACACAGTAGAAAACACAGAAGACAGTCTTTGCATCAATGAGATCTTTGTTCAGGTAGGGGAAAAANCTACAAGTCAAGTCAGAGGAGAAAAGTCCTATCAAATGCTAACAGAAGGAGAATTTAGGTCACAGAATTCTCAAGATTTTTACAGTCAGCAATTTCATAACTCAGTATCTGTAACCAGTTACTTAAGTAGAAGGTGATGTTACCCAATGAATTACAGACTAGTCCTATCTCCATCACTAAACAGACTGACACAAACTACAGTTGAATAAACAAGACAAAAGAAAAAAAAAAAACAATATAAATGGAGAAATAATTAACATGAACTGTGCAAAAAAGAGGTAATGTCTCACAGGACTCCTGGAGAGCTCTTTTGAAAGCTTTACATACTTGTGACAAACCCTGATTAAACTGGTATACGGTACTTAAGACTTCCAAAAGACAGTCTAACATGTTTCTCCCTGAAGACTGAAGTTGAAGTGATCTGTAATGAAGATTTGAGAAATCCAACAGACTTGTAATTGAAAAGAAAAACATGTGATTTTTGTTGTTGTTACAACAAAAAGAAGTTACCAGAGGGGTTCCACAATAAAATATAGGTCAACATACTTAATATCAAACACAGTGATTACCAAAGTGACAGTTTCCTAATCACACAAAATTATTCACAGCAGCTGGAAACAGAAACTGGTTATAGAGAACTTCAGAAGAATATTACAGTACTGAATGGTCATAGAGCATGGCAGGCAAAATCAGTAGTGATAAATGCAAGGTAATAAGCAGGCAGAAAACAGTTAACTACATACATAGCAATTATCCTAAAACAGAAGTTTAAGATCCAGGTTGCAACTCATTCACTCAAATCAAAGCTACTCATTCAACAGTGAACAAACAGTATAAAAAGAAGAATCATGAACAATGCAGAACACATCTGTCACCACATAAGCAAGATGCTGGTGAACCATTTCTTTTTAAATCATGAGATGTTCAGGTCACTTCCTTGTCAAAGAAAGGGAAAGAGATGAGTTACATAAAAGGAAAAGTCCTGCTAGAAAAGAAAGACAACTCAAGAAAGATGGTAAGTTGAGGGAGGAGTGAGGGGAAGAAAAGATAAAAAAGAGCTATGACCAGTGTCTCATAAAACACAAACAAAAAGGCACCTAGATATGTAATTTAGTAGCTTTAATAACCTACTGTGCAGGAAAACATTTTCTTCTCGCTGTAATTTCGAGTCATGGCTGTAAAGAATAAATGCACTGATAACTGTTAAAACACGGCAGTCGGAAGCCAACTCTACACAAATTCTTAGCCAGCAGCTGCTGAAAACCAAAATCCAGATGCAGAAAAATTATGCATAATTGCCAAGTTTCTATTCCTTGACATCACTTTTGCAAATAGGTTACTGAACTGTCTACTAATCTAGTATAGAAATTAATTTACCCTAGTAGAGGTATAGTACTATTCTTGCATGCAGATAAATCATCACTAGCTTCACAGAAGCTTTATTCACTTACCCAAAATCTTGGCCTATGGCTGCCAAGCTGACTTCAGCTGGGGAATGCATGTAAATACTTACGCAAAATAACAAGCTAAGAGACTAATCAGAACACATCTTGATGTTCTGTCAGACTATACAGATCAATTCCTGACCCCATTTATTTGACCATAACACAAGTAAGGAATTAAATGATCTGTTCTGAAGAGTTTTTATATTATTACAGAAATTCCATTTTTTATCACTACACTTTTTCTAAGCTTGATGATCAAAAACTTAGTCTACTATAAGGACTGTATGCAGCTATTAAGAAATTCTCTAGCTTAGCAGTATGCTGTAACAACTTGGTTCAACTCAAGAATATTCACTCTCTACACTACCAGATGCAAACTACATACCATAGCTGCCTTTAGGTATGAACCACCAAATGAATCCCACTGGGTGACTCTCACAGTTCACTCCAAAGTAACTGTTACTCCACAGTAAACCACTCCAATTAAAGGTTATTTTAAGTGGCTCCTTTAAATTGCAACTGAGGTGGTCTAATAGCCCAACTATACCCATTCTTAAAGGACTTGGAAGTGCTAGAAAAGCAAAAGTAATAAAACATTTTTAAAGGGCTGCAATTTAAGCCAGTTCTCAGCTAAATTCGAATGCTGCTACTGCAGTTCAGTCTCACTTTGGATACTGAAAAAATATATATATATAGCATATAGACTCCACATTAGAAAAAAAAAAGGAGTTGGTAGGGTCCTTCTGGACCATCAGATACAAAATCTTATCTCAGCTAACCATGTAATAAATATTTTTTGTAAAACACTTAGCACAGACATTCAGCACTTTTTTTTTTGGGTGGGGTGCTGAGTTTTGCAGGGTTTGGGGGTTTTCTTTGGTTTGAGTTTTCCTACTCCTTGTATTCTTCCTGAGGGATATCTAGCCATCAACCCTAGTATTTTGTGATCAGGTATGTGGTGGCTCATTTACCAGCAATTTCTAAATCTGACTTTTACCAATGTTTTAACACTTCTGAAGGTCCACAGACTCATTATGGTATCACATGGCACAGCTGCATCTGCAACCACACACATAACCACACAAAAGTTTATCTGGTTGACTTGAGACTTTCCTGCTGAAGTCCTTTCCTGATGGACCAGGTCCCCAAAACAAAAATCTGTGCAACACTAATAGCTGTGCCTGGACAAAATATGAGTCATGCCACAGCTCTGAACTTTGATGAAGAGACCATTTTAGTAGACAGGTCAGTAGTGACAACCCAATAGCCAGAGATTAAACTACATTACCCTGACTGAGTGAAACACTCAAAAATGCACAGTCTAACTGACAATGTAACAGTGACAGACTGAATATTAAAACACAAGTATGTCCATAGGTCACAATCAGTAGCTCACCTGAAACTTTAAGACTTTAAGAAAACAAGTAACCACTACGTTAAGGTTACAGTGATACAACTATTTCATCAGTCTCTGCAGATAAACCATGATAGTAAGTTCAACATAAATACCTGCAAGCACTTGAGTTTAGGTAAGTATTCAAAACACCAAAATAAAACAAAGGTCTCATAAAATACAATAAATCATAGAATCATAGAATGGTAAGGTTGGAAGGGACCTCAAGGATCATCTAGTTCCAACCCCCTGACACAGGTACAGACACCTCCCACTAGTACAGGTTACTCAAGGCCTCATCCAATCTGGCCTTGAACACATCCAGGGAGGGAGCATCCACAACCTCCCTGGGCAACCTGTGCCAGTGCCTCACCACCCTTACTGTAAAGAACTTCCTCCTAACATCCAGTCTAAATCTCCCCTCTACCAGTTTAAACCCATTGCCCCTTGGCCTGTCATTGCAGGACCTTGTAAATAATCCTTCCCCAGCCTTCCTGTAGGCCCCCTTCAGATACTGGAAGGCTACTATCAGGTCCCCTCGAAGTCTTCTCTTCTCCAGGCTGAAGAGCCCCAACTCTCTCAGCCTGTCCTCATAGGAGAGCTACTCCAGCCCTCTGATCATCTTTGTGGCCCTCCTCTGGACCCGCTCCAACACTTCCATGTC